>VYZV01029356.1:9866-19953 GCA_013401275.1 Pandion haliaetus | reverse complement strand
GTGGCATTTCTCATATGTGCTGGCAGATTAAACTCTGATAGTTATGAAGCAATCCCTCTCCTCTTCCTACAACCATCCACCACTTATCCCTCAAGTGGGGAGCAGCATCCCCATTGCAGGATCAGCTGGTAAAGAGGCATAGCTGTTTCTCTACCACCATCAAGTATCAAAGTTAACTTCACAGCATGTTTTTTTGGTATCTCCTGTAAACTATCGAGATAAGATGCTCTTCACTGCCAGACTTTCTTTCCTGCTTAGCAGAGCTGTTCAGGCTGGCTCAAGAAGAGATTAAAAGTTGTTCTCCAGAGTTTGAGCATTGATTTTTCTCATCTACTCAGATCCTCCCCAGCCAACACCACTGCAAGGCAACAGCTTTGGGGAGGGACAGAGAAGCTGGGGATCCTAATCAATTCAGCCATCTCAGCTTAATCTGCTGCCTATACACTAGCTGCATCATCCCTATTCTGAAGCTTTTAGTGCTTATCTAGAGCTTCTGAGCACTTAGAGGCTTATGAAATGTCCTACCTCACTATGGCCTGTCCAGGACTCAGGATGTACGCTTTGTGGGGGACCCAAAAATTCACACCATTTGTGGTTGCAATGCTTCCTAGCTCTTTTTAAAGAGAAAGATTAGCCTCTACAACTATCCGGTCCCCTCTCAATATTACCCACCACATCACACAAAAAACACACTCAGATTCACTCTAGAGCTGGGGCTGCTATGAAAGGGTGCCTTTAAAGATAAATTAAAAGTGTGCCATCTGTAAATGAAGCAGCCCGCACCTATGAAGCCAGACATCTTCACTAGGAAGAAAAGACCTCAAGCTGCAGGCAATAAAATATCTCAGTAGGACTGTTGGAGTTTAAATTCCCTCTTTGAAGTACCACACAGTACTGTTGTTATGCGTGCTAATGAATAGCTCAGCATTCTCAGACTAGTTAAGCGCTACAAGGAATTAGGGATGCCATGTGCCAGCCACTATTTTCTGTGAAGTCACTGGCAATGCTTTTGCTGTAGTTTGACTCTCTGAAGCCTTAAAAGTGGCATTGCTGAGGGATTCCATAGAAGGAGGGAAGGAAGAAAGTGGAAGGAGGTGTACTGGATAAAGAACAAAACCCCTGCAATTTATTTCTGAAGAGTGCCGAGCACCAATTTCAGCAGCAGCAAACCCAAATGTTCAGCAGCACTCTGGATAAGCACATGCAAATAAGGATCAGAGACATGTAGAAATGTGAGTTACCTATTCTCTAATCCCTTACTCATTTTGGCTATGTTCATTTGCAAGAGAGTAAGGCCAGAGAAAGCATTTAGGTATACTGTAATCAATAACAAATCAACTGCTTTTGAACATAAACCACTGAACCTCTCTGCTGTCTAAAAAAAGACTGCACAGGACATCATTTACAGGAGGTGCACAGTATTACCAGGTGGACCAAAGCCAGGGTAACAGCGGAGAGAAAATAACTGTGATAAGCTATTAACAGCAGCTCAGTGGCTTCTAAGCTTAGCTTCACTTTCGCCAGCAGGAAAGGTTCTGGATACTGCTTCACTGAACACACTGCCTTAAGCAACACAGCCTCATTCATCTGAGCATCTGTTTCACCTGCTAAAGAGCAGCATTTTTGGTCTTGTATGGGCTTGAAGTGACATTACCCTGCTCAGCAGCCTTGAGAACACTTTCAAGGGATGCTCTTAAATACATTAAAGCCCCTCTGCTTTTGTTTCTGTACTCTAGAGGCACTTCAATTTGTCCCCTAAGTAAACCCTCACCCCCCATTCCTTGACTTAAGACAGTTGATGTAGAAGCTCCAGTACGTCTTGTGAAGCACTGTAACTAGTGACAGCCTCAATCTACATGCGGTCACTGGGAATTCAATGGCAGGAGCAGTCCTGCTCAACCTCCCCCAGGAGGAACCAAGCTCAGCAGCATTACCCTCTGCCAGCAGTCAAGTTTAACTCAGCTCTACCAGCTAATAAATGTAACTGTCTTTTAGAAAGATTAATGGGGTGGGGGTAGATGGACACAGTCCAGACTCCAGTTCTCCTGGAAAGCCTTCCTTCCCCACACCCGTGTACCCCTAAAATAGCTAAAGAAGTTCCCTTTGAGAACCAGGGGCACCTCTCCCCAATCTCTGCTGCCCAACAAAGAGCACTGTCCTTTACCAGCAGCCTGTGCTGTTACCATCTCCCAAGTGGCCTGCGCAGACTCAAGGAAGCAGTCCTTCCACAGTGTGCCCCAATTTCCCATGGCAGAAAATTGTTAACCCTGCAGCAATACTGCACCTTGAAGTCTGCTGATTACCCTGGAATCAGTTAACACCAGGCAGGTCTCTGGGTAACAGCAAAGAAAGAAGTATTAACAGACAGTGCTCTTTGGGAGAAACATAAAAAACAAAAACAACTCCCACCCCCCCCGCACACTTGTTTTTACTTACACTCTGATCAGTTCCAAGAAGTCTGTTTTTCACCCAGCATGCTGCTGTCAGGATACACACAGTCTCGCAGTTGACTCCCATTTGTCATGATTATTGTTTCCATCAAGAGAGATCCTGCCTTAGGAATACATGTTATCTTTACATATTCAAACTTTCAGCAGCCTGAGATACAGTAAACTAAATAGTTCACCACCACCAAGGGATTAAAGTCCTCCCTTTTCCCACCCCTTCCCTCCCTACAAGTACCTTGTCAGGTCTTACTGCCCACTGGTGTCATCCACAAGCCAGAAGAAATGAATGCCAGCTCAGATGCACATGAAATCTCTGCCTCGGGCTTTTCTCCCTCCCTGCAAGGCTTCTGGGCAAGACCCAACTTAATCAGGGGTCACCTGTTCAACAGAATGGCTAAAAGCTCCCATCTCTCTTTAGGAACACTGGTCTCTAACACAGGAAATGGTTCAGCCATCCTCTTCCCAGAAAATAACCCGAACACTTATAAGTGTCTCACAGGCACCTACAAGGATAGCCTGCAATGTTACGGTTGAGCTAAATTAGGACAGTCATAGGTAGTCTCTGAAAAAAACAAGGAACTCGGGTTTTTTCCCCAACAGTAACTACGGTGACTAGTTTTCAGAAACAGTTGCAAAAGTCAAATTAGAGAAGATGGCTGTTACATGAATTAGCATTTGGACTCGCAGGTGTCTAACAAGCCCCAGCATTAGATGAAGCTTTTCCTCTGGCCACAGCCTCCCTGGTTTTTCTTTCACATGGATTCTCTAGTATCTCAAACTTTGAGCATACTATGGTATGCTCACTATGGGTGTTGTCTACAGACAAATAAGAGCCTCTTCGCAGCACCTATTTTCAGGGAACTTACAGGAAGTCAGTATCTTTACAATGTGTGTGTCAAATAAAATTGCACTTGGCAAATAGATTCAGAAATTGTAGAGGGAAAACGCAGACAGAAAAAAAAAGGGATATAACAAATGTGCATGAGCTCAGATGCCCAGGCGTCGTTTCCTTAGAAACCAGGCTAAGGACAGGAAAATCCTGTAACCAACAGCAATGTCTGTAGCAGAGCATCAAGATTTAATAGTAAAGCCTCGTGCTTTAGAGTATAAGCTCAAAAGTAAAAATCCTCCCTTTCCTCCAGATTATACAGCTGCAACACACTGACAGGAGTAGTTAGTGATTGTCTTGTAAAGTTCAGATGCTAAAATTAGTAGCGATAAGTGCATGGCTGCACATTATACAGATGAGATTGGGATAAACATCATCCTTCCAGAGAACTGGCAGGGGGCTGCTGTATTATCAGCACCCAGGGTAAAAAGAAAGGATTCTCAGGGAAATCATCCGCATTCAGTATTCCGTGGAATCAAGTCCAAATTTAAAAAAACTCCATCTAGATCTTGAACGAAGAAAAGGATTTCACAAAGTAAAGGGGGTTGATGGAAACTTGTCTACCAGCCCACCTGGGCAATAAATGGAGAACAGACCAGCATTAGCACCTACTGCACCTGTGTAAGGCTACTTTTTGAGGAAGTTCAACCCAAATCCTTTGCCAAAATTCACAGTGAATGGCAGCAAGACGATTTTTGGGTGACTGTTACATGGCTTGTTTCATATAGTGACAGTTACTAATGGAAACAGTCTAAATACATACAGATTTCAAACAGTAAAAATCCATACTACAGGTCTTGCATAGCATAGGAAACCAGTGAGTTATATACCTCATAACTCCAGTAACACTCACTGCTCTAGAGTATGTCAGAGAAGACTTCTTCTTGCAAGGACTCCAGAATAGTTTAGATGTAGACTTGTATGTGGCAATGGTGTGGCTGTCTCAACGTGCTAAGCAGCAGAACTGGGTTGAAGAACTCCAAAACACATGGAAGTGGAAAGTCATTGTTTCAGACCAAGCATTGGACTAAGCATTGGACAGTGCAAAGGTGATGCTGGTCCAAGGGGGTCAGGGATCTTCCTGCCTTGTGGTAGAGCTGAGGAAAATTGCCTCAGAAAAGGGAGAAGAGAAAGTATTTCTGACCACACTGGTTGGTTAGAGGTCTTGATCACAAGAGGATTGAATGTTCATTCCTAGCACCCTGGGCACAATCTCTGACTCCCTGGATAAAATCTTAACCTGTCAGTGGTGGAGAGTACGTACATCTTCAGAAATCTTAACAGTGGCTAGAAGAAATGGGTTCTTCCATTACTATTTCATTAACTCAAGAGAAGGTGCCTGGTTGTCCGACAGTGCAATCTTTGAGCCAGTGGAGACAGAAAAAACCCATGAAACCTGTTCACAAGCTGATTATTATGCAGATCAGCAATCGTTATCCTTTCTCTCATTACCTCAAATGCTTTCTGCCATCTGTTGGTAACAAACCTGCATCTGGCAGATTACCAAAGGAGCCCTAATCAATGGGTAATTGGGGTAGAGGATTGTGTGGACAATCCTGGCAATGAAAGCACAGAAAAACTTACAGCAGGAGAAGAAAGTTTGCCTGTCACAAGTGTGAGATCCTACACCCAGCATTTCTCTACCATTCTGACAGAATTCCTTATTGTTGGGAAGAGTGTGGAGGGGGTGAGACACAGATTTGTCACAGGCAATGGGATGAATTATACCAGCCTCTGCAATGATACCTCAAGCAAAAGGTTAATTTCCAACAGATTATGCCAGCGAGTGCTGCCAGGAAAGACACAGAGCAGAGTAAGCACAAACACACATGAGTTTGCATTTCCACAGTTGCCTCTTAGAACCATCTGTTAATGAGACGTAGAGGATGCTACGGACTCTTTCAAGTAACAGCTCCTAATCTAGTCTCTTAGTGCCTTCTAATAAGAAATGCTCTAACTATGTCCCCTGCATGTTTTCCTTCTCCAGCCGTGCATTCAGGGTCCTGCTCCATTTCACACAGTCCTTCCAAGTCTTGATTACAGCAGCTCAGATATAATATTTGCATTATTCCTCTGGCTTCCAAAAGAAACAAAGCTTTTTAAATCACACTGACTGGTGCTGAGCTCCGAACAGAGACATACTGACAGATTACAACTGAATTTCAGAATGAGGCAGAGTCTCAAAGTTACCAGATTCCTACAGGTTTTGAGGGAAACAGCAGCTGGGTGGAACAGAGGAACCCAGCCAGCACCTCAACTAAAGGAAAGCAAAAGGGAATTTGCTGCTCTGCATTCCCATCACCAGCTGGCTGGTTGGTCAGCAAATGCTTTGAGCTACTCTGCACACATGGAGCTGTCAAGTGACTACCACTGCTGCTGTCCTGCTCTACCATGGGTACCTAGAGAGTAAGAGGCAGAAGTTTAAGTGGTAATTGTAAAGACCTCTGTAAGAATCAGACTTTATTGATTCAAAGAATGAATCAAAATAAAAACAGTACTGTACAGTTTGAAAGATGCAATCCATGCTGTCTGCCCTTCTGCCACACTATATAGACTCAGGACAATTTCAACCAGAAAAATGTTCAGAGCATTTGACCCTCTCTGATCACATTATAATGGTGCTCAAGATGTCAAGATATCAGAGTTTAACACCACAATAAATCAAAAAGGCTAAGTAATCTCCTAAAACTAGGTGGAAGGGGGTGAAAAAGGCATTTTTTTTTTTTTTTTTTTTTTTTACAGCTGCAACACTGCTGTGTTATACCTGTTTGCATTGGCCCCAGCAGCTGGGAAGGTACATACATAACATCTACTGCCCAGACACCACCCTGGGAGCGTTGCATTCATTGGAGCATGGAAGGAACAAGGAATTCTTATAGTAAGAAAGAAAGTGGCCCAAAGAAAAGAAGGAAGTAGAAAACCCTATAAATATCCAAACGCTGCCAATGCCCATGCATGCTGGGCTGGGATCCAAAGTAACTGTTTTGGGGCGATAAGAATCCTTATTAAGCACCTGAACATGGGACAGGAGCACCAACACCCAAGCTAAGATGTTAATGAGACTGTGACAGAAAAACAACATCCTCAAGTGATCTAATATCCAGGCTGTTGTGACAAAAAAAAGTGAGAACATGAATCTTTACTATTGAAAGGGACTAAAAGGAGACAGAGGAATGCAACTGAAAGTTGGTTTTAGAAGCCTGTTCCCAAGAGATACAGATCTTATTTCCTTCCTGCTATTAAAGGAAAGGGGTGACTTTGATACATATTGGATCACATTAGGGCAGAGAGCAAGACCCCCATTTATTCAAATCCAACAACTTTTTTTTTTTTTTTTTTAATTCAGCACTTCAGGGACATTATTGCAATCTCCATCTAACAGCTGCAGCCTGCAACATGCTGGTTCAGTTGCATTTACACCCCCAAACACAGGAGGGATCTGGACACAACTTTTTGTAGGCTACCAACCTGGACTGCTACCAAAACCCAAGGGTTCTGTATAGTTTGTGATCCAAATTAGATAACTTAAAACTTTCAGAGAGGGAACAGAAATAGAGCTGGTAGAGAGAGATTTGCCACACTGCTTTTTGGGTTTTTGTTTTTGTTTTGAAATGGGGATATTGTGTGACCCCCATCTTGAAAGGGGGAAGAAGAACTTCATCTCTTCTGTGCAAGATCGGGTAGCTGTTTGTCAATGGAAGGAATACTTTCTCCAGCCACCTTGAGCCTCCCATACTTACTGATGGTATTTGAAAGAAGGGGGCACAGTGAAAAGCCAAATCCTCTTCAGATGTCATTTGTGGCACCGGAAAAGCAGTGAAAAAATACAAAAAATCCAGACTCGGTTCTTCAACATGACCATGCTACTGTGGGCAATCTCTTTAGATTTTAATCTCAAACTTCGTTAAAACAGCCATCCTGTAGCTTCGCCACTTAGACAGCTCTGAACAGCTACACTGGGCAAGTGATAGATGGCATTAATTCAAAGCCATGACACTTAACTGCCCTGCTGACACCTTAGTAATGACTCAGCTATGTAAGCATCTAAGAGCATTTTCAGGATCCTGAGTATTTCAACATACAGACAGGGTAGTTTAGGAAATAAAAGCACCTAAAAGCCAGGTATGACACTCAGCAGCATTTAGAAGAGCTGTTTATACATCAGGAACTCTCTTGAATCCAAAGTATGCTCTGTCCTACTCTCTAACTCCTCCTTGTTCCACCAGTATAGGAAGTTTGTAGAACATCCTCTGTGTCTGTTGCAAATGATAAAATCTGAGACACCCTTTCTCTCACAACCTTCTCTTGATGCTTCTGCCTGTGACTTAGAGAAAAGTAGTACACCCTTCAGCAAAGAAAGATTGGACAGAAGCAATTATTTTCACAGCCTGTACTAATTCTGCTGTACTGGAATAAAGACCGCAAGCCATGTTCATCACACTACCTGGCACAGCTTTGGTCTGTCTCCCATGTTTCATCCTTCTGAAACCTGGAAGCTAGCAAGCCTCTCGTTACCCTCTCCACATAATTCTCTTCCTTTCTTCATCAGTTTTCAAGCTTAGTGGCAGGGAGTTTCACCATTCACCCCCTATTAATCCTTCCTATATTTAGTATTGATGTCTGAATCAAACAGTTCTTTGCTAGAGCAGTGAGCAGAGAAGGTGAAAGAAGTGAGTGGGAGACAGAGGTGGCTGCTGAGCTGGTACCAGTGACAGAATAATGAATAAAAAAGGTACAATATGTCAGGCATCACTAAGAAATGGCCCCACGATCACTGTTGATTCAAGGTCTCATAAGCAGGCAGTCAGCTCCAGAAGTGTTCTGACTTCTGAAGAATGGGATAAGAAGAGAGCACTTTGAACTTCTGCCCAAGGCCCTACCTACAGATTTTAGCTGACTTTCGGAAAGCATCCAGCAAGGTTGGTCTGGCCTAGCATTATGAAGATGTGCCGAAGGACTGCCAGTAATACCTACGTTGTGTGCAGAAGTTCTTCCTACATCCTCATTTCAACCTAAATTAAGCCTGAACTTACCAGGTTGTTGATTTTCTTCAGAGCATAACTCAGGGCAGGACAAGATGCCTGGCAGGCAAATAATCAACACCTTTACTTTTGGCTCAGGTGCCACAGCATCAAGTAAGCAACTCACTGTAACTCAAAGCTGCTGAAACACAGTACTGAATCACTCAATTCCATGAATTTACCACTTTCCAGGTACCTCTCCATAAGGATACAAAAGCCACTCAAGATTCTTCTGAAAACTCCCTACTGCTTCTGTAACCACACTGCAGAGAAAACAGCTTTCAGGGAGCAAACTCTGATTCTGCACCAGCAAAGAAACTATTGCCAGAGTCTAGGCTTGCCGACTGCTGAATACTGCTATACATTGTTCCACTTCAGAGTCCCCGAAAACTGGCTGTACGTACAAATGTTAGGTAGATCAAGGATCACAAGACATTTCTCCAACAACAAATTTAAGAAGCTACCTATAAACACGAAAGTCCACATTAACTGATTTGCACCCACTCGAGCTCATGGAAGAGGACATTTCTGTCCTTCATATGTTCCTTGAGAAGTCTGAGCCAAAAGAAATTTAAAAAAATGTTACAGTTTACAGTTACTTTCTCACTAAGAGTTTTCAACAGAAAGGAAACAAACTCTGGCTTATTATGGAATGGGTTTTGATATGCTCCCCTTTCATTAGATGTTTCCTGTACTAAAATATTTTTTGCTTTGGAAACCCTGCCACTGCAAGTCTTTGAAGCACATACTGAGGATTACCATAAGCAACCTTTCAGAAGAACATAGCAGAAAGATGACATGGTCCTAGTTATTCCAATCTCATTAACTGGGCAAGCAGGCAAGTGTTTGAAACAGACTGCAGAACATAAGGAAGTGCTTTTCTCCCAAAAAGGCTGCTCAGCAGAATGTACCACTGTAACACAAATGCAGATGTCACTCTGAGACAGTCATGCTGTGTCACACGGGCAAGTATTAAACAAAGAATTGGGACCTAAACTCTGTTTCCTCCTCACCCAGCAACATTCTGCTCAGTTCTTTCAAACAGCATGAACTGATCTAAGTTTATGGCCCTGTTATCAACGATGGTGACATATGGTTCAGCTACACGTGGAATATTATTTTATTTAGATCAGCTATACATATTGTTATCTTTATAGCTACTATGAGAAAAATTGGACAACAGCTATTTTGCTAGAGCCATGTTAATTGGCCAAAGACCAACAATTTTCTACCACCCATACCTGAACCCAATACTGACTTGCTCCCAGTTGGAAATTGTCCTCTGCTGAGCTGCCCCATAATGACAAAGAGTCTGTAGGATCAGTTAAAGCTGTACTTGTAACCTTAGAGTGCTCCTGTAGCTTCCTTGTTCCTAAGCAACCTGTCTTAGTTAAACAAGCTGCCTCCGATACCTCTAGCCATTACAGAGAGGAAACGCCTGAGCCCCTTTTTCTCTCCACCCCAACCAGTTTCAATGGGTAGATCTAACAAGTTTGTTTAATCTTTTTCCCCTCCTTCCACCTGAAAGCAACTGCAGGCCAGGTTGCTTTAAAGCTCATACCCCAAGTAAGTAGCCTGATGCCTTTCCATGAGATCTGGGAGTGAAAAAACCCAAACACCAAGTTGAGGGTGCGGTATTACGAGTCTCCAAAATCACAGTGGCATGAAGTTCAAATCCTAGAGGGCTCCTAAGGTGTGAAGTCTGAACTGGGCATGATCAGAGACAGCAG
>VYZV01029355.1:2367-23914 GCA_013401275.1 Pandion haliaetus | reverse complement strand
GATCCAGCCTGTCCAGAAGAAAAGAAGTCATGTGCAATCCTGAAATGCCCTTTCCCTGCCCCTATTGTGATCCCCACACCCCTGGCAATGACCACCCCTCAGTCTGTGGGGTGATGGGGACTCCCACCCATTGGCTCATGATGACGGCATGCACCAGCCCATGGGCTGAGGCTCCTCAAGGCAGCCCAGGTGGGGCGAATTGAGGCTCACGTCTGTGATGGGGTCATTGGGGATCTCCCTGTCCTTGTGCTTCAGGGTCCTTCATGGTGGGGAATGAGCCTTTTGGGGGGCTGGTCACTCTCCTTCAATGCCTCCGGAGCAACTGGTTGAGGTGTAATTGGGGTCTCCCCCCTCCACTGATCCTGGGGGCTCCTCCTTGTGTGTGGATCAGCTTCTTACCACATAACCTAACTCAAAAACTATTAAATGATTTGCCTAAGGCTACACATTTACAGTTGATAAATTACTTCACTAAAAGCTTTCCGGTGTTTAGCTGTTTTTGAAAACTTACTCCATTTTTAGTTACTGAAACCCTGATGGAAAAAATGTAGACTTGAAAATACTCATCTGAAGAAAGTCATTTAAGTAGTAATTTCCTAAAATGTGCTCACATGTTTAAGTGGGTTTCTTTGTAAAAATACTACTCCAGAGGATGTGTATTTCCTGTGATATCATGACTGTTTCTACCTACAGGACTGACATGAAGTATCTAGGTGACTGCAAACTTCACCTATGCATGAGCCCTCTAAAAAGCCTAACTAACTGTTTGGGAACAAGCTGGCAAAAATGAATCCATTCTGATGTAGCTGAACTCATAAGTAAACCATATTTTTATATTCTTTTAAGCTTATTTTGATAGGAAGTTATTCTTTTTATAATAATAAAATAGAACAGGGAGCTGCTAGCAGAATCATAATTTAGTTACAGAAAAAGCTTTATTGCAATGATCCAGTGAAGAAAGCTTTTTACTTAACCTGAAATGCTGTACTCCACAGCTTATATCATAATACATAATGCCACCAGAGAGAAATAAACCACATTTTAGCCTTGCAAAGAAGAATGATTACAATGTGTGAATTGGTCATATAAAAAGTGATAGGCTCCCTACAGTCTGAGGACCTTAAGTTGCTTTGCTGAACAGCTAGGCTATTTTTAGAAACTAAGATATACTTTTTTATAATGTAAAGAATAATTCTGAAAGGTTACAGAGCCCAGACATATCTAAGTCACAGATGAGAAATCATAATTTCATAAGGTAGTATGACTTTAAAACACACTTGGTCTTAGGAGCTTGTTTAGCTAATGAAATGTCCATAGCACACATATTAAAAAACCCCATTACTTTAACATACTTCACCTCTTCTTCTTTTTCTTTTTTTAGGGGTTGGTTTCTTTGGGGTTTTTTTTTGTTGGAAGCCCTTTTACCTTATGTTTTGATCCTGGCAGTTTGTATAATTGTGCAAATTTAGTTTGTTGTAATAATTAGGCAGAGAACTGTTACAAGCTCCAAGAAGATCCTCATTTTTTAAGTGTTATCTATCTCCTCTATTCTGCTCCGTGCCCTGAATTTTTCCTGGCACTATCATATTTTTCTTTCTGTTTCTGAAATTGATCCATGCAGCTTATGGGAAGACCATCCCCTTACCTTCTGTTATGCTCAAAATTTTACTATGGGCAGAGAGGAGAGAACAACTTACATGTGAAGACAAGAATTTCACAGTTAGTAGAGTTAATGTTTTAACAGGCTAATAATCCCATTTATTACCTTAGTAACAACACTGTATGCTAACAACCTAAATTAATACAGGAAAACCTCAGCATCTGTTAAATATTTTATATAGTAAAACCTCCTTAATATTTCCTCCTTTTCTTATGCTCCGCCTCCCAGTGGTATTCTGGGTGCTAAGACTGACAGTCACCATGTGGGGGTGTCAGCATCCTGGGGTTTTTACATGGAGAAGGGCTGGGAGCAGAGGTGTCTTCCTCCTCTTCTCCAGGAGATGCTGGATGGTTATCTTGATTGTCTTGGGGTCCACATGGGGTTATTTTTATATATTTCCTTATCCTTTTCTCTTAATTAATTCCGAGTTATTAATTTTTTTTTCTGTTCTCTTTGTGTCTTCTAAAACTAGTTTTTCCTGAACAAGACCTTTAGAGCAAGCCAGAAGTTTACCCTCACTCCATGTTGTCCATATGATAAGTTGTCCAGATGCTACCTTTTTTAGGTGAACCATACATCTTTATACTTACCTTTGTGAAGAAAAGTGTGTATTGTGGGATGTGTGCTTTCTTTCCAGCCCCAAATCATTGCTGGACTTAATTTACGTTCAGATCTCACCTTCTCTGCCCTTTTCCCTTTTCTTCTCCCACCTCAGTTTTCTTAATTTAATGAGGGAATAAATTAAATCATATCAGAAAACTACTAGATGTACTAACATTTAAGTAAATTATTAACATGTTGTTTGACACTCTGAAGAAAACACTTGGGCAATACAATGTTCCAGTACTAGGAACTTGCATGGCACTATGAAGTTTATAATCGGCAACCACACTTCATACAAGCAAGATATTTGGCTTAGGCCAGGAAGGGTAACAGCCATTACTTTTAGGTCTACTTAAATTTTATTATTATTTTTAAATTTATTTTTAAATTTTAATTTGCTGTTGATTTTAAATCAATAAGGATAAATGTTCTTTATCCTTGTTGTTGAGTGATACATAAAGGAGCCCTACAGCACAGTACCCTCCTTGTTTAAAATAGAAGTAGTTTTTACCCAGCCTTTTCATTTGCATTGCAGTATTTATTTAAACTCCTGTGCCTCCATGCTAGACCATTTTAACAGACCTATATGGTAATAAAATGAGTAATCAGAAATCCATTATACATGGTCAGCAGGTTGCACAGTCTTGCCTAAACTAGAAGGTGTCTGGGTCAGGATTTGTTTTACATAGTGTCTATATAGTGGAAACCTAATTCCTGGCTAACTAACATTACATGGCTGTAAAGTACACTGCATCATCTGGTATAGTCTCATTTAATGAATTCTGCACATGCCAAGGAAGCTGCAGATATTTATACTATGAAAGTTTAAGGATGTTTAAAACTTATTTCAACTTGCCTCCACATCCTTTTGGTATTGAAGTCATGTGTCTTCATCACAAGTTCAATAAAGCCAGACTCAGACTAAGCCATAAAACTTTCTGTAAATGATATGAAATACCTTTTGGCTCCACACAATGTCATCTCTTAGTGCCCTGGCTAGAAATGAAGAACATGTATATCTCATAGAAAACTTGGAATCACTCCTACAATTTAATGACAAATCTGGTTTTAGCTACATAAAAAAGGGAACTGCAGGGCCTTTACATCATGAATTTTTATACACTGGTTGTTACCATAGGACTGAATTTCATCCATCTTGCATCTCAGACAGGAATATGTTTGAGGACATAACAACATCATGGAGGGGGCAAATATCTGCCATCTTTCTTGTTACTTATTATTTTACAATGAGGTGAAGATCTGTCACTACAGTTATGTAGTGACCACAACCTTTTCATATGAGGCATGCTACAAACTCAGAATGGAGCAACCAGCTCTACCAATTACCTACCCAATATATCTATTCTATTAAAAAAAAAAAAAAAAGAGGTGCAGGTCTAAGCCCTGCTCTGCAACCAGCCGTGGCTTGGTCATAAGCATGATCCCTGCAATAATTTTGGCTCAGACCTGCTAGTCCTCTCCCTGACCGTATTCAGGCACAGTTTACNGTGGGGAGTGATCCCTCCCAGTCCTTGTCTCGACCCACAAGCCTGCCTTTTGTTTGGTTTTTTTTTCCTCTCCTCATCCCAACGTAGCCAGGCGAGGGGGTGGGGGGTGAGTGAGCGGCTTCATGGTGCTTTGTTACCGACTGAGCTGACCTGAAACCACGACACCAGTGAATGGATGGGTGGATGGGTGGATGGAGAGATGGATGGATGAGGCCACCCTGTTCTGACAGAGGAGAGAGTTTAGCCATGTGGAGATGAACCACACCATGTCCCCTGTCCTCTGGACAAAGAACAGTCCCTGGCCCATTTCATTCAGTAGCATAGAGACAGCCAGAGAGGTTGATGCCTTTTTTATTTAAATAAATAGCAGCCCCTAACCAATTAATGTAGTTGAAAACCCTATTTCATAATTCTGCTCCACAAAAGAATGAATGTATTGCTAGTAGATACAGTCAGGTCAGACACACACACACCTGCCTTTTCATGCTCCCCTTCTGTGCCTCACACATCTCCAGTATAGCAACATTACTTCTGTTTTCCTCTCACCGTCCTTCATGCAAGACATGGCTGCAGATGGGTTCCCGGAGCAGGAGCACAGCAGGAGCACACTGCGACTGGTGCTGGGTGAAAGCTGTCCTAGGCAGCAGCCTGCATCTGTCAGCCCTGCCCAGCGATTTGGCCTGGCTTCAGCTTCCCAGGAAGCTTACAAGCTGGGGAAATGCTCAACTTGCTCACTTTTCACCAATGAGTAATGACTAAGATTGTGCAGGGACAATATCCTGAATTACTTTCCCTTGTTTATCGTGAAGATGTGTATGTTCAGAGCAATTCCTATAAAGAATGTACACAACATATGCATCTGTGTGTTGAGGTGATGTCTGTAATATCAGATTTGTTACAATGTAATTCAGCTGAAAACCATTCTCTGTATTTAGATTGTCCCCATTTATTTTTGTCAAGACCAATTCCCAATCTGAGTCTCTCAACAGGTTACATCTGTCTACGTATGTGCTTTCAATCACTATCATGCCTATGGTGTCTCATAATCATTAAAAGGCTTTATCCTGACAGCATTTTCTAAAACATAGAGGCACTGCTACCCATATTTTATAAATGAGGTGCAGTAGCAGACACAGGGCACTTAGGATGTCCATGAGGAAGCTGTAAAATGACCCAGGTCCTCTGAGTCCCAGCTCGCATCTCAGGCCCTGGGAACACTCACTCCACTAGCACTATGTTGTCCACCCTTGTGAGGATACAGGGAACAGTCCAGTGTGAAAAATACTGCTATCAGCATTTTAATTTATATCAGAGCAATAAGCAAAACAGAGATACATTCCTTGAACGATGCTCTTTTGGCAAAACATGCACTAGGCTTGGCAAAACTTGCATTAAATCCACTTGCAGATTTATTTTTATTCTGTTGAATCATTCTTGTTAAAGAACAAAACTCTTGCTTTTCCCATTGCTTGCCTGCATTTTGAGCTGTCATTGCTCTGTTGCCACAAAAGCTTTGAAGCATGGTCTCTGTGAACCCAGAATGCATTCAGCAAAGCTTTTAAATACTCGCCTGAAGTTGGTGGGATAACTTGAGGTGCAAAGCTGGTCAAGGTGAGTACCCTGAGGAGCTATAGGTTTCAGGGCCACCGTCCAACGTCCACTGAAATCAGCAGGAATCCATTCACTGACTTCAGTGGAATTTGGTTCAAGTTCATTTTCACTTTAACTTGCAAAAGACATGAAATACAAGCAGTAGTAAACAAGGGAAATAATTCAACCCCTTTTTTCTCAAGCCAGTCAGCTCAGAAGGTCTATGCTTGCAGCGCATGGACATCCATTAGCACATGAAGCCATTCCTGTGCTAAGGAGATGTGGTGGGTTGCACTTTCTGAGAAGCAGTGAAGATGCATGAATCAGAAGTTAAGCTCAGAGACTGCCGGCATCTGCAGAAGCAGCAAAGGCACTGCAGGGTCTGGACCGCTGCGGTGGAGGTCCCTGTGCCAAGCTGGGCTATGAGGAGTCTTAACAGGCTTGAAATGATAAAGTGAGCTGTCGTTTAAGAAGATGTATCGTATCAATTATAGCAGAGCAAAAAGCTTGGCCCGGACCAGCAAAATAGAAGACAAAGTGAAAGAAGGAAAACATGTATCAGGTTCAAAGGAATATGAATGATCAAATTAAGACAGCTGCCACTTTACAGCTCCCAGACTCATACTAATTCATCAGAAATTACCCCAGGTGTTCTGGTTTTGGCTGGGATACAGTTCATTTTCTTCATAGTGGCTAGTATAGGCCTATGTTTTGGATTTGTGCTGAAAACAGTGTTGATAACACAGGGATGTTTTGGTTTCTGATGAGCAGTGCTTACACAGAGTCAAGGACTTTTCAGTTTTTCACCCCACCCCACCAGCAAGGAGACTGGGGGGGGCACAAGGAGTTGAAGGGGGAACACAGCTGGGACAGCTGACCCCAACTGACCCAAGGGATATTCCAGACCATATGATGCCATGCTCAGCATATAAAGCTGGGGGAAGAAGAAGGAAGGGGGGGACATTTGGAATGATGGCATTTGTCTTCCCAAGTAACGGTTATGTGTGATGGAGCCCTGCTTTTCTGGAGATGGCTGAACACCTGCCTGCCCATGGGAAGTAGAGAATGAATTCTTTGTTTTGCTTCGCTGGCATGCACAGATTTTGCTTCACTTATTAAACTGTCTTTATCTCAGTCTATGAGTTTGCTCACTTTTCTGATTCTCTCCTCCACCCCCCTGGGGGGGGCGGGTGGGAATGAGTGAGCCACTGTGTAGTGCTTAGTTGCCAGCTGGGTTAAACCATGACATCAGGTAATGCAGTTAACAAGATCTCTTTCTCGTCATCAACCATGCATCTTGCTTTGCTCATATAAGTGTGAGAGAAAAAAAGGAAAGCCTAGCAAAGCTTTCATCTGCTTAACTAAAAATAAAGGTCTGTTGCCCAGGGAAGTGGTGGAGTCACCATCCCTGGAGGTATTTAGAAGATGTGTAGATGTGGTGCTTAGGGACATGGTTTAGTGGTGGACTTGGCAGTGCTAGGTTAACGGTTGGACTCAATGATTTTAATGGTCTTTTCCAACCTAAACGATTCTGTGACTCTATGATTCTATGAAGCAAAGACCTTTAAGTTGCTGTTAGCACACTTTCCCATGCTGCTCCATGCTGAGCAGGTCGCTCTGTGGCAGTACACGGAGGAGCAGCACGGCAGTTGCCCGTGTCCATGGCAGAGCATGGAGGGGAAGCTGTGGAGACAAGGGAAGCAGCACAGACAGTGTTAGTCACGCTGGGAGGCAGGCAGAGGAAATGGAGCAGGAACGGAAACAAACAAGCAAACCCAGCTCAAGGCTGAGCTGCGCCCAGAACAAAGGCCCAACTACAGAGCAATTTATAGTACTGTAAACAAGAAAGGAAAAAATTCTGCACATGGAATGAGGAAAACAGCTGTGTGCATTGCCGTGTTCTCACACCTCCCAGACAGCGACATCCCCTCCGTAGCATTTCACAAGCATGCACGGAATTCCCCTGGAAAGGAGGCGGTGACCAGGACCGAGGCTGCGTTACTTCCAAACCTGCATCAGGACCTGTGCAAAACTTGTCACAGGTCAACATGCATTGATGCACTTGACATGCGTTTTAGCAACCGTGCCAGGCTGGCTTGGGGCTCAGCATCCTCTGTATTTCCCATTCCAACTCACATGCTAAATGCTAAATGGAAAGAAGCAAACTTCACAGCACTCTGGGTATCCTGTGGGTTTTGGTGATGAGTTATTGGGATTTGGAAGGCAAAAGTTGTTTAGCACAAAAGACATATGGCAAAACTGTAGTCTGGACCATAAAAAAATGTATTTCGTTCTAAAGAGCGTACAAAGCATCACCTGATCCCAGTGAAAAAGAGGCTGAAATGTGAAATTGTTTTGTCTCCAAGGCTGAGGATGTGGCTTTTCCGTGTCTGAAGAATCCGTGTAATATCTCATATAATGAGATAAACATATCTAAAAATTCAAAACCATGGTTAAGGACAAAAGACAATGACTTGATGTCTTGGCTACAAGATACTGCCCTAGGAATTTGAGTATTTCACACTTAGAATGTTCTTCCAAAGTAGCTGTAACTCAGCACTGCCAGAGATTCAGCAGCAAACAGGACAGCCAGCAGACCTGATCCCGCTCACTGGTTCCCATGTTCAAGGCTGCTCACCCTCTGGGGCCATTGGAGTTTTCCCACTGGCTTCATGGCAGCCAGGTGTCACTACAGACCACAGGCAGTTCTGCTTTACTGCAGAACCCACTTCAGGTCCAAGAATAAACCTGTAACATGTAGAGTCATGCAATCTTCACACTACCAACAGAGTTCTGTGTAGGACCTAACTGGCTATTGTGTTTCAGTGCTTTTGGAAAAAAATGAGGTCATATCGATTTCTTGCATCAATGTAAATCCCCCTTCTCCCTCAAATGACATATTTTTGTTTCTGCTCTAGAAAAGTTTGTCTCAGTTCCGGGAAACCAGACACCTGTGAGATGGCAGATATAGGTTTCAGGTCTCCAGAGACACATTGGACTGTCTAAGTACCATTTCAGTACTCAAACACTCTGCCCAGCTACAGCCTAACTCTATAGTAGGGTAGAGCCTAAACAGACAGCAACACCCATTAGGTTCTCATGTTCATGTCTGTGCAGTTGTTCTAATCCACCAATGATTTGTTCTTTCTGAGCTGCTCAGAGCTCACATCACAGGCTCAATGCCCTGCTACTGACCCCATTGCCAGTGCCCTTCCTGTCCTCACAAAACACAGCCAAGTAAATCTCTTGGAGCAGGTTCAATCCAAGAACTCAGTGACTTGAGGCAAGGATTAGTACGGATGTACACTCTGCTTTCCTTCGCTTGGGAAGGAAACGTGGGAGCACAAGCAAAGAGCGAGCCATGGATTATTCAAGTATGACCCAGCAGACATGATGGGAAATGAGGGAGGGAACAGGCCACATCTATGGGTCACAGTGGCAATAGCCTTTGAGGTTCTTCATGGTAAAGGGTTGACATAGATCAAGTTCCAGCAGCCAAAGAGGATGCATTGACTGGGAATGCCAAGTGCAGCTGGGTGCCTACTACTTTTAAATGGTAGGGATTCATGAGGGGTCCTCTCCTATTAGCCACATCATGTTTAACTCACTGTTTTCTCTGAAAATTCCCTCCTTACATGCCTATATGTCTCCTTGCATTGCACAGCAGAGTCCACATGCTGTACTGAAGGTGGAGGGTTTTCCTGGCTAGCAATAATAGCTGGTCACTGCAGCAGCAAAGGACCTGATTGATTCTGTCAAAGGAAATGCATTAGAAATTATTATAATTTAACCCCAAAGGCTCAAAAATCAAGAAATAGACAACTAAGTGTCAGAAGTGCAAGAGACTATACCTCAGTGCTGACAATTGTAAGAACATTTTGCATTAATTTGGAGAGGGAGGAAGAGACAAAAAAAAAAGGAAAAACAGACTGAATCTCAACCTGAAGTTTTAGTGTGATTTTCCTTGTAGTGAGGTCTACCAGACTGTGAAAAGCCTCCGAAGGGAAGGGATGGCAGCTCCATTGATTGGGTAATATAACTGCTACATTTTGTGACTTTGGTAAAGCCCAAGAACCTGTCTCTGAACTGAGTCCAATCCAGGATTTGCCTTTCTAGGGAAAGCAGAATGCTTAATAAAGCTGCCAGAATATTTACTTAATTTTTGCAGACTTAATGCCTCTAAATTGAACCAGCATGCCATATGCTTGTATGCCAAAGCATCCCTTTTATCTTTTGAACTAGAGCTATTCCCTGGAGCATGGGCAAGCTTGTAAAACTTTTTATTTTGACCCCCATAGCTGTTTTATTCTTCCTCTCTCCAGCCCCTCATTTAATTAGGTGTTGGACTCCTAAGTAAATCTTTGCTACGTTTGTTCTTCCCATGTCTGCGATCATGGCAGCGAGGGCTCACCCCTCAGCTTCTGATTTATACATTCAAGGTGGGGACGAACCAAATAATTCACATGGTTGCTAATTTTCATCATACAAATATTGTAGTCAACATCTGGCACCTGCCTATTCATATGTGCACACAGGAAAATTGTCAGAAACATTCAAAAGTAATCTACTGAGTGATTTCAGCAAACCTCTTAGGGGATTAAAGAATAACAGTGACGATAATCATACCTGGATCTTAGCTACATATTTCATCCATAGAGCTTAAAGTGTTTTGCAAAGTATAGAAAGTAGGTATCAGAAGCTCACAATTTAAAATGGCGAAACAAATGCATAGACTATTCTGTGATGTGCAGGGGATGTGAAGAGGGTGTACTGTGGGACTGTGGGCCTTGTGGAAAAGCTGCTCATGTGAAAACAGATTTTATATTTAGGATCTGTTTTTTCAGATCTGTTTTTCCAGAAATTAGCAATTTCCACCAGCTCTGGTAAACTATAAGCATAATGGCTTTACCATCCCCACTCAAGACAGCACTGACTCACTAATTTTGAACACCAATCAACTTGTAGGAGTCTGGGGACATCAGCTTCCAGGTGGCTGTGGAAACCTGCTTCTGAACTGTCTCACTCCAGGCTGACACTGAGAGCTAGCTTGTCCCGCATCTACTCACACAGAAATCCTGGAGGTCCTAACAATAGCTGCACACCTGGTGTGGCCCCACTGCTCTGGTGAGGGCCCCTGACCCTCTGGTGATCACAGGGAAATCCACAGCCATCATAACCTCAGTCAGGTACCTCATACTTAAAGATGGCAGGTTACACGTAGCTGGATACATTGCAAAATTTGAGAACCGTGAGCTGCTGTCAACACTCCCTTCACTTCATTAAAAACTCTGAATTTAAATTATGCTACTGGTACACAGTTTGCCTTGCTGATGATACCTGGATGTGCTGTTGGTTGTGATGGAAACAGTGGTGAAAAAAACATTTGTGTCTTTGAGTGGTTTGAGAACACTTTTGCTTAGGGCTTGTGAAAGCTTTTATGCTTCAAAGCAGGACAAATCACTGCACGGTACACCTGAGGACCCTGCAGCATGCCACCAGCCCAGAAGTCCTAGCAACTTGCTTTGTGAAAAGAGTGCAAGCATGCAGGCAATTGCAAAGAGTCTGAGCAGTGTGTGGCTTGCAAGTGCGGACAGTTCTGCCTCAGTCAGGCTAATGCACTTCTCAAAGGAAGGTTTCTAAATTGAACTTTACTCTTCAGTGAATGAATGCACATTTCATCCTCAGATATACTGCATACCCTGGCATAATATTGTCCTCTGTATTGTGCTCCAAGTTCTACCTCAAATTCAGGTTTTTTTTTCAGTTAAATCTCCTACATAATCAGTTTACACTGGTCAGGGTTAAGTACTGAACACTCCCAGTATACTGCAAACTACCTTTCTGTTTACCTGCCTGGCTCACCCTGGGATATGTCCCTGTGTAACTGTGGGTGGGATCATTTCTACAAACAATACAGAAAATCAAAAAATCCCATTCTGCCTGTACTTGTATTTTGATGACAAATGATAATACCAGTTTGACTGGCAAGATTCTGGCATTCTTTGTGTTACTAAAGATAGGACTTAGCTAATTTCATGCATCTTGGTGTCTAGTCCAAGCTGGTTTTCTGAGCTCCTTTATAGTGAGTGGAAGAAGGTAAGAGCATCCAGAGAACTATTTGTGGTCTTTTGAATGGTCTTCCTTCTCTGTCTTTACAGTGACTCCAAAGGAAACTGCAATTGCCTGAAACAAGATGCTGTGGACACCTGGAGCTGACTTCCACCCACCTAGCTGTCAACACAATTTGTTCATACCTGCCCAATTCTTTGCTTGTTACCAGATCTAAGCTGAGAAAGCTCCTTGCATTTCCCAGCTTATTTTGCTTTTACAGAACAAACCATCAAAACTTCATATACTTCTGAACAACAGGAGGGTGCTTGGTTCCTGTACCATGTTTGGTTTGTTTCCCCACAACCACCCGTGCTCAAGCTTCCTTACTGCACTTGAGCCAGGCAGGATCCTGCCCACTCTGGTCAGGTTTTTGAAGGCATTCTAGTTCATTTCTGAAGGATGAGGGAGAAAATGAATTTCTTTCACTGTCAGCATTTTGAATCCTGACCTCTATCCCCTGACCACTAGTTAGCTTAATCCACAGACAAAAGCAGCTGACCACATTACGTCAAGAGAACAGCTCTTCACAGATGAAAGTTAGTTCCACCTTGGGAAAACCACAAAGTCTTTCTTTGTGTTTTATAATTCCTCCCCAGACAGTTTATTCCTTGCTGCTATCAGAGGTCCAGATTCTGCTTACATAAATGGAGGTAAGAAAGGACTGCCCATGACCTGAGAAGACTATCTTGACTTTATCTGTTTATATGTAAAGTAAACATTAATATGATCAGAACTGAACAGGGAAAACAAATAGGGGAATCAGATATTGTTTCTTTTGGTATCTTTCAATACTTGGGAGAGTTTATAATTCTTTTTTTCTAATTAACACTACAGGATCAGGCTACAATTTTGCTGCATCAAAGCTTATTCACTTACTACTCCACTGCACTTGTCTTTACTCAGACACCCACACAAAAGTAATAAATTATTTTCTCTCCGAGAACCGCAGCAGCTCAGGACAATTGATTTAATCACAGCTCCTAGTTCTTACTGTGTGTTATGGGTTTGTGTGGCGCGGTTTTCCTTGGTGGCAGGGGAGGGGGGCTGGTAACGCCTCTGGGAAAAACATATTTAAGAAGGGGAACCGGTAGTGTGCGGTTTGGAAAACCTGAGAGGAACATCGCCGCTGACACTGGAGTCATGGAAGTGGAGGGGGAGGAGGAGGCGCCTGAGGAGGCTGATGGCCCTGCAGCCCATGGGGGTGAACGGTGGAGCGGAGGCTCCCGAAGGTGGCCATAACCCCATGGTAAAAACCGCGCTGAAGCAGTGTGTGACTGGAGAGCAGCCCGCGGAAAGGATCCGCGCCAGGGAAGTTTGTGAGGAACTGCAGCCCGCGGAAAGGAACCACGTTGGAGAAGTTGGTGAAGGACTGTCTCCCGTGGGAGGGACCCCACGGTGTAGCAGGGGACGAGTGAGGAATCTTCCCCCTGAGGAAAGAAGCGGCAACGACGATGTGTGGCGAGCTGACTCAACCCCCATCCCCCGTTCCCCTGCGCCGCCGGGGGGAGGAGGTAGAAAGCATCGGGAGTGGAGTTGAGCCAGGAAGGCGGGAGGGGTGGGGGGAGGTTGTTCTGATGTTTAGTCTCCCTTCCTAATACCCTTGTGTTTTGTTTTTGTTTTGATTTGTAGTAAATTAAATTGATTTTGTTTCCTCCCCAAGTTGAGCCTGTCTTTTGCCCGTGACCATAAGTGGGGAGTGATCCCTCCCAGTCCTTGTCTCGACCCACGAGCCTGCCTTTGTATTTTCTCCTCATCCCAACGTGGCCAGGCGAGGGGGTGGGGGGTGAGCGAGCAGCTTCGTGGTGCTTTGTTACCGACTGAGCTGACCTGAAACCACGACACTGTGTTACTCTGGCTCTACACCAGCAGTCCTGGGCTGATGACTTAGACACAAACTTTCTATGGCATCAACTTGTTTTGTTTTTTGAGTTAATTTAATATTCAGTGCAGTTATGACAAAGACAAATACATGGCGGTGCTCATTGTCAGCTGTGTCTGCACTATGCTATTAATTTGAAGCAGTGTATTTTGTGTACACAAACTATTCTGTTTACCTGTTTTTGTTTACTGTTACGTTACTCCTGAACCAAACTCAGAATGTTTTTCTCCATATTTTACATCACTGGCATTTCATGTCCTTCTACACACCTGTTTTTTTCCTAGGTAAATAAAATTCTGAGTGCTAGATGTGCCCATTTTGGTGGAAGCAGATTCACTGTTAATGCACTTGTTTTGGGTGCCCAGCCTTAGCTCCATAAAACATACCCAGTTAATTGCGTGCAGTATAAATTCCCTCAACACTGATCATCTAGAAAAAAAGCCTTCAGAGTTGGCAATCCTTTATAATGTAAGAGGCAACTACATCACATTTTTAAAAGCTCTCCTTTTGCCAATTTCCAGATGCCAGAAACACACAGATGCTGGAGAAACTGTTTCAATGGAGAGAATGAAACTCATCTGCTGGGAATGGGGAGTGATCAGGAGGTCACATTAAAAAGACAAACAAACAAAATGCAAGAAATTACAGGTGATTGAGAATTGATAGGTCCAGTAGTAGCAGGCAGAAATGGCCTTGCAGCTACTGACAGCCACATGAGCTGGAAGAGCAGTGAAGTAAGATAAATTATAAATTAAGATTCAGCTAGTATTCACATTGCTGAAGAGATTGGCTTGTCTCAGATGCAGTCACGTATTACGATTTAGATCAGCATGGACCAGCAAGTGTTAGCACAAAGAATAGTTTATTCTGCTTTTGAATGGTAAAACTCTGTTGGAAGGATCATCCTTCGGCCTGTGTTAGTACAGAGCCTGGCACTGTGGGGTGTTGATACATGCCGGGTATTCTTTGAAGTTACTGCAATAACAGCAATTGCAATAGCAATGGTATGCTAGACTTTAAGGACTTTCTCAGTGCCCACCTCTGACAGTGGTGGCAGACTACAAGTCAGTCCTTTCTGCATGGACTATATAAATAAACCCTTTTACTACATGGTCTCTCCTGCCCTTGTTGCAGGACAAAAGGGAGTAACTGCTGCCTGCTTTTCTCCCTGCTTACAGCAAAAGTAGCAAGAAATTTTGTAGCTGTATGTAACCTTCATTAGGAAGAGGCCTTCTGGTTTTCTTTACATGTGCTGAGAGGCCATCGCTTGTTTTAGACACCTGTGAATTTAGAATCTAATGTAAGTTAGTTACCTAGGACCCCTGTAAGAGATAGAAAGAACTTCATCCTTTAAATGAACTCTCATCAGGCTTTATCTTGATTGAGTTAATGGGTCATGCCACGATACTACAAGGTTCCCAGATCATCCCTAGAGCAGGGATCTGTGGGTGTCCAAATGCACAAATTGCAATGGCAAATTATACTTGTAGATGATCTTGTAAAGTACAGATAGTTTGTAATTAGTAGTATTTAGCATGTATAGGGTATCCTGTGTTAAACAGACTTGATTTCACAGCATTCTCCTATCAAGTTTATTTTCCAAATATCACATGTACAGGTGGAATGGAAACTTTAAAACAAACAGAAAAATGACTTGTTGGACTAGAATTGTAAATAGGTATTTATCTGTGATGTTGTACTGAGTGAATGGGGCTTAGGTTTTTCTATTTGAGATTGGTCTTAGATTTTGCTATTAGGTTGTTCAAGAAAAAATCTGAGCATAAAAATATCATCTTGCTGTTTCTGAATGGTGACAAGTTTCCCTACTAATGAGATCCTCCCACTAATCACTGTAGAATACTTACTGGTGTTCACCTCTAGATATCAATTTACTTTATACCTTTGTGCTTTTACAACAAATCTTGAAACTGGAGATGCCTAGGGGCCTGTCCATGCACTGAGGCCCTGATGCAACCGTGAATTGAAGTAATCCGGTCCTCCCATGGTGGGCTGCCTCTGCTACCCACACTCTGGCTCTGCTGGAAGGGACAGCAGTAGCAGCAATGTTGTCCACCTCCATCCTCCAAGTCTGGTGCAATACTGTGCTGTGGCACAGTGCCCCATCAACAACACAGCTGTATTTGCTTCCGCACTTCCTCAGCTATGTAATTTTGATGCTATATGGGTATCTTCGCATGACAGTGTGGTATTTTGCCCCTTGACTTCCCTCAGCTGGAATCACCTCATGTACACCTGGCTTTGCCCTTCTTTCCAAAACTTTGTATCTTATTGCCTCTTTAACAAAATTAATGCACTCAATATCATCTTTCACAAAATATTTTGCTCACCAGCTATTCATTGATTGTGTTAGTTTGGCGATAGTCAGGAACTTTGTTCTCTCCTTCGTGTTCATTACTTTTACACAATCATGTCTTAACAGTGGGACTGACTAAGAACAACAGTCCCTAATGAGAGTGTGAAGAGTGAAAAGCCTATCAAGGACCCTACTAACAGGTCACAAGCTCCTGTGCCCCCGAATATTTTTCCATTACTGTGTAATCCACAATTATCTGTGGTGGACGAAGGGAATGGGAGAGGCATCTGCTAAATTTCTGCACTTCCCATTATACTGGAGCTTCCTTCATCGTTACCCTGGAAGCAGCAAGCCTTGTGGTGTCTTGCAACAGGTATTTCTCTGTGGAAGCTGTTGGGCAGAAGTGGACTCCTACACATAGCCCAGCTACACTGAAAAATGCTGAAAGCCATTTCCATCCCCAGCTGCTCCCTCTCTCAATCTTCTGAGTTAAATCATACCCTGTGTGTCAGCCAGTGCTGCACTAGTCCTACCTGTGGCTGTGGAGGACACTGCAAAGCCATGTGTGATACGTGTACCATTCTCAGCAGCAGTAAGCTCTGGTGGTGTGAGTCTGTATGGGCCTAGGAACAGGTTGGGCAATATTCACTTCCAGAGGCAGCTGCCTGACTTTGCCTCACAGCAAATCATGTGTGTGCCCCTAGAAGTCATGCTGAAGGGAAGAATTTAATACAGTCTTTAGTAAGTAGCACTATCCTTTTCTATGTACTTCCAGTGTGCAGAGAACAAGACTTTCTTTTTAAACCTGGGTCAGTCCCACCTTTTTGCCTTCTGTTTCAGTCTGGAAGGGTGCAGTGCTGGCCTTTAATCCCTGAAGGAAATGTAAGTAGGAAATATTTCATATTTTGCAATCATAATAGAATTCTTTATTGTTCAGATTCTGTGAACAAATCTGGAAGGACTTGAGGATCTAACGCCCCAAAACACTTGCTACACAATAGAGGTGAATCACAGTTTCCAGGCTCCAGGAGCTAATGCCTGTTCAGACTAATCCATTGATTTTGTGCATTGCTCACAAATAAAGCCTCTTTTTACCCCTCTCCCCTCAGAGCTTTTAAATCAGGCTCCTACATATGAAAAGCTTTTCTGATTCCTGTAATTTGTATGAGATGGATTCAGTGGGATTGTTTTTTCCTGTCTTTAATTACTTCCTCATCAGCTCAGTTCACAATGCTCCAAAACCACAGCAATAGTATCCTTCAGCATTTTACTTTATCTTCCTGTGAAAAGAAAAGCTCTGATCTGATTCTACCCATGTCTGAAAAAGATGGTGGTTTATTTTACTGCTGCAGAATGACAGCATATGAATATAGAGACTTATAAAGTAGTATTCACACATGAACAAGCAACTGCAAGTATTGGCACTGTACAAGGAATGCTGTCAGGGAAAGATCACGTTGTCATAAAACAAGAGAAGCTACAAATCAAATTAGATACTGAGCATATTGAACACACAACCAAGAACTAAATGGTTCTTTCCTTTTACAAAACCTGAAATCTCTATTTTTCATATGCTAAAAACCACATATCATTCAAATATTACATTTATAAATTATTTAAAATGATTAATAGGTATTAAAAGCATGCTACAGGTCTAAGCTGTACATGTACCAGATGGTTATAAGTCATCATGTACATAAGTACTATGATAATTGGCGAACTATTGACCTGATGAAGTCTATAATAATTCATTATTTATTGAAATATCTATTAATCATCCATTAAGCCCTTATACATTGATTTATATATGAAGGTTTAATAAAAAGCATGAAAAAAATGCCTCCTTTCCTACATGTGTAGTAATGACTCAGAACATAGCTTGCGATGCTATTTAATAACTTTTACTATGGAACAGTGTAGTACATGTTATGAGATGATCTGAGAAGAATATAATATTAAGTATTTGTTTTGCAGAACTGAAAAGGAAAACACAACATGGTGGTATTCATGTTGATTTTTCTTTACTAAGAGCTACACTGTGAGATTGAAGGAAAACTAGGGAAAAGAGACACTTTCTTCTTTATGGGTAATTCTATCACCTACTAGCAGAAATAACACAAGATCTGGTCACCCCGTTGTTCCTCACACCTGTACAAGGAACTTTAAAGCAATAAAAGTCTCCTGGAAAACACAAATAGAAATGTGTATTTGGAGGCACTATGCAGTCTCCAGCAGGGTGCTTTTCCGTACATGTTTTGAGATACCATTCAACTTTAGAGCCATCATAATATTTTGTGTTTGCTAGGCAGCTTTTATTCCAGAAGCTCAAAGCCTGTTGCAAACAGAACTACCCTTTCACAGTAGGCTGGATAATTATATATTGGCATTACTATTTCACAGACCGACAAAGGAAACCAGCACCTTACTCAAAGTCACACAGAGAGTTGAGACAGGAGGGCTGCCCTGGGTATTTTGAGCAGTGATTCAGAGCAAAGCTTCAGTAGATGTTTCAGCTGCTGAATGTGCTTTGTGCCAGTGAAGGTCGGTAAGACGCATCCCTGCTTGCTGAGCCTCCTGCCCAGCCTCAGGACTGCCATGCCTCCTTCTTTTCTCAGATGTGATGCAGATGTCAAAAGAAAGCAGCTTCATCTCTCAGCTGCTGTTCCTGCTGCATATTATTTCCGTTAATGATATGTCAGGCACAGTTACATCCTGAGGTCCCCAGACAACACCCGGCATGCCACTCAGCCACACAAAAGAGAGAGAAAGGCTGCATGTCTGCAGATAGACAGACGATTAACTACTGCAATTTACATTTCACCCCTACACCCAACAGACTATACATAAGATAATGTAACTTAAAAATATGTTTGTATGGTTTAAGAAAAAGCAAATATACAAGAGCTGCCTAATTAGGCAAGAAGCTAGGGCTGCGCAGATGCTTTCATCTGCTCTCATGCCATCAGAAAACATTGAACAACCTCATCCACAGAAATTGCAAGGTCATTTTTTAGTGTTCTTTATAATTATATAACAGATAGCTCTTTGGAAAACAGCCCTTATTAATGAGCCATAAATAGACACCTCCCTGAGGGTATGTTAAAGCACATTGTACTCATTGTGAATAGGACACTGGTCAGATGGGATTCAAAAATTCTCATATAAGCTCATAAAAAAAGCTCATAAAATGCATGTTTATGATTCAGCCTTTATTACAGCAATGCTTATGAAGGATGCATTGAGATACTTGTAATCTGTTAAATAAACTGGTTTTCTAGACCTGTGCAAGATTCTAGTCTAGATTATGTGCAAGACAATGGGTCTGCAAAATGCAGGTGAAAGACAGATGTTAATCATTTGCAGTTTTTAAAGTTTTGTATTCGTCCAGGAAAGCTCTTAAATTATTTTTGTCAAACTTCAGGTTAGTATTATTATTTATTAGTTTTATTTTTTGAAAGTATGTTACCATAGGATACCATAGGTACTGTATCCTTTGCAGTTCCATGGTAACAGCTCTTATGGATTCTTAGTTCTGCTCTTAGCCACCTACATGTTGGAATAGCTGAATAATAGTTTCCACTGTCAAAAGGCTAGTAAACTGCCAAAGTCTCTCTGAAAACCCTGGATTTCTGCATCAGTTCTGATTATGGCCACTTAATATCTTTCATCCTAGATAGATATATATTAGTTTAGAAATGCTACAGATTCTCATGGCCCGGACTCTGCCTTCAGTGCCTGAAATTAGTTCTTAAAGCTCTTGTTTGCTTGGCTATTAGACACTCTGACTAACAGGTCCCATTGAAGTGTAAAGAAGCTTTAGGTGCTTGGCATATTTCAAAATGTCAGGCTGATTTTACCTAAATACTAATTAGATATTTCAGACTAGATAATTGAAACTCACAGCACTCCAAAAAATATGGTTATCCTTATTTTGGATTACTAAAGAATGTAGAAAGCCAAGCAAAATGTATGGCTAGCTGACAGTTTTCTCATACATGTAGCTAAAAATGACATTTGCATCTTTTCCTTAACCCCTCTTCCAAACTATATCCTTCTCACAGCTTGCTTTGTCAGTCAGACCAAATCCATCTATTACTCTGAAGGACTAGAGTTATATGCTGTGTAGGAGGTTTGCCTGTGTGCTGGAGACGTTCATACTGAGTACCACTTTGCTCCACCCTAAGCAGTAGAACAAATTCTCTGCTGACAATATACACTGAGGGACTAATAAATCATCTGAGTAAATGCCAGTATCTTGAATTCACATATGAAGTGGCTTTGGACTCGTCTCATAATCCATGAAGAAATTAGCATCTCTAGTGTTTCTGTGACGGATTTTATCCTGAATAGATGTCTAGAATGGACCAGCTGACACACACCACAGATTACCATTTCCCTCTGGTCATTATGAACATACTAGAGAGACCAACTCAGCTATAGCTGTTAATAGTAGGGATATCTACAGTCAGGAAGGATGAATCCCTCCTGTACTTCTGATGAATGATGTAGAAAAGCCCAGGCAGCTCTCCTACAGTGAATTGAAGCCTTGCAAGATGGAGCAAAGTTGTCTAAGAAGGATCTCCTTTGATCTTCTGGCTTTTAATAGATAGCAATGAATATTCAGTTAAAAGAAGGCAGAAGACTATGTATAGCAATGTTATAAATACACACAAGAATATGCTGGAGCATTGCAGAATAGGAGGACCATCATCAGTACATATTTTGGGTAGTGCTGCAAATTTTGTTGGAAAATGTTTGTGATCATCACAGACACACTTGCCTAATTAACCTACCTCTTCCTCAGATCACAAAATATTTACAATGAGGACAAAAATGCATTAACATAGGAGCTCCTTCATTAAGTAGTCTGGGAAATGAAAGTCAGGCTAAATGTTTTGTATGATCCTCTCTTAATAGTCTTAAACACCCTGGTGTTTAAACAGTATGACTTAAGCCTACATATTCTGAGGGAACTCTTTGAAGAAACAGATATGTCTCTTGAGTATTTGAGACTACATTTGGCTCTTGAGTTTATATCTTTGCAATAATAAAATCTAAGAAAAGTTTTATATGAAAAATTCAATTCATATGCAATCACTTGATTCCATCAACTGGTTCTTTTTACAACAATGCAGAGTTATTTCAAATCCTCAGGTCTAAATAGCTGAACCACATTTTTTGTCCTGGAATCAGAATGACCATGAACTCAGGCATTTTGGAAAGCATCTAATATGCTTTTTGGTGCTATAAGATCATAAATGTAACACATTCAACACTGTGAGAGCAGCCAAGTCAGGAAGCGTAAAAAGAAATTTTTGGCATGAACCTTTTTACTATATTCATATAAACATTATTTTTCAATGGCCACAACCTCTCTGTGCAATATGAGAACCTGTTTTGTTTATTTTGAAGCTGATGGGAAACTTAATCAGTGAAGTAACAGCCAATGGCAATATAAGAACATTCCATAGACCTCGAAGACACCTCAAAAACTAACCTTTACCTTGTTATGACTACAGCAGGATCTTAACATATTTAGCAATATGATACAAGTAAACATAATGCAAATGTGTACATGCAAATGAAACTTTTCTTATATAATAAACTGGTTAGGTCTTGCCAATATTTATGCTGGAGGAAACATTTGGGAATATGCTATCCATTAATGTGTGTGAAGCTTACACAATTAGTTCCCAAACTTATAATCTATATATAATCTATGTAGGCCTCCCTTGAAAAAATTCCTCAGGTGTATGGATTGTACTTACTGGTAGTGACTGAAACAAGGGTGGTAAAAAAGAATTTCAAAGCTGAGTGTGGTTTACAGGCTCTACTTAGAGTGCCTGATGTGGCTTGCTGAAATAATTAAAACTATCTGCTGA
>VYZV01029353.1:141217-152667 GCA_013401275.1 Pandion haliaetus | reverse complement strand
AGGTGTTCTGATGTTTGCTTTTCCTTCCTAATATCCTTGGTTTTGATTTGATTGGTAGTAAATTAAATTGATGTTGTTTCTTCCCCAAGTTGAGCCTGTCTTTTGCCCATGACCATAAGTGGAGAGTGATCCCTCCCAGTCCTTATCTCGACCCACGAGCCTGCCTTTGGATTTTCTCCTCATCGCAACGTGGCCAGGGGCGGGGGTCGGGGGTGAGTGAGCGGCTTCATGGTGCTTTGTTACGGACTGAGCTGACCTGAAACCACGACTGGAGGGTTAGTTCATGTGAACTTCAAGTGACCATGAAATTATGGCGTAACTGTATCAAGCACAGCCAAGGTGATCTAAGATGAGCTGCTGATGAAAGAGGTTATCCTCTCACCAGCTCCCAGCAACATGCTGATGCGGCTTGTTTTCCCATCAGCACTGGTGATCCTCTCACTCCACAGTGAACTTATGTAGGAAGTTAACCAGCAGAAATCTTACTCTACACCAGAGAGAGTCAACAGGCACCTATCAACCATCTCAGCTCCCCAAAACAGCTTGCTTTGGGGTCAGACATGTTCCAGCATTAACAGACAGAAAGGGGAACAAAGCAAGTAGGTGGAACAGTTTAAGTCCTCATTGCTCCTAACAGCCTCTTGCAACCTGCTTCTAGAGGTTACCAGCACACCAGCACACAACCCAATGTCACTTTTGCAGTTCTTCATCAATCACAGCAGCCTACAGCTCAATATATTAGCAGACATTCACCTCTGCATGTATCACAGGTTAGGAAGCTAGACAGTTTGCTTGAGCCTGTCTTCTGCTACCTCTGCTGAGCTGGTATTGAGTTCGCACAGAGAAGCATAGGTTAGGTATCTCAGCTGCCACTAGTAGACCTGCCAGAGCTCATCTCTGAGAGGTCTAAAACCTACCAAAATTATATGACTTTAAGCCAATATAAAAGTCTTTAGACAGACTTTCAAATCAGTTTGACAACTCAGTTTTAAGTTCCAAAGTGAAGTTCAGCACAGGACATTTCTATATATAAACAAAGCTTAAGTCTTACCGATTTATGTTTTAGCAAAGGAATTTCAATATTCCAATACCGCTCAATATAACTATGTACCTGTTCTCAAGTTCTCTTTTCAATTTTGATATAGATATACATATATATATATAGCAAATTTCAACTTCCTTACCACTCCTCCCTTCAGCTCCATAAACACCAGAAGAATTGTTGTCAAAAAAGGAAAACAAAAACCTCCTTTTACAAGTTCTTGGGAAAAAGTGTTTCTTGGCACAGCAGAAGGGCTACTTGCTTTGATTCAAACACAAGTTGTTAAAACAAGATGTTGCAAAGTGCTAAGAGAGTAGTTCAACGTATTTTTAAAAAAAAAAAAAAAGGTACACAGCTGAATGAACAAAAACAAGCCAAAAAATTAGCCTTGCGGTCAAATCAGAAGGTAACAACGGCAATATCATCAGTTAAACAAACATCATGGACAAATAAGAAGTCACCATAGGCAAAGTAACGAGCCACAGTGATGTTAGCTATAATCACAACGTATCCATGGCTAGAGCCATCCAAGGCAATTCATGTTAAGAGACACAGAAGGGGCATGCAGTCTACATGTAGCCAGATTTATGCTTTAATAAACTGTCAGAAAAAACAAGAGCAAGGTAGATAAGTTATTAAATTACAAATAAAGCTTTAAAATACAAAAAAAAACAAAACAAAACAAAAAAAAACCCCACAACACACAGGGTAGAACAGTGAAACTTTCAGAGTGACCTAGTAAAATAATGGTAAAACACATGGCCAGCTAGCATACACAAGTGATTGGCCAACTGCTATGTGACAATTGGTGAAGATAACATTAAGCTACAAAAAGTGAAGAAATAAATAAAAAGGTTATCTGTAAGTACATTCATAGAGTACATGAGATTCACCAGGCACTGTTTATGTGTTACTAAAAAGAGAAAAAAAATTATAGTTAAGCAGAAAGCAAGCATTTGTGACATGAAAAAGAAAAATAACCTTCACACTTAAAGACCCCCTAATCTTACACTTCAGTGAAATCTTATAGTTCAGTGAAAAGATTTCTTCAAAATTTCATGATTTGCTGGGAGATATTTACATATCAGGCCTTTCATCTACCCCAAAAGAAACCTCCCAGAGTTTATAAATAGCTTTCCTTATAAGGATGAACATTTTATTCTGCTGTAATCACATTCCTTTGAGCAATAAAAATGTTAAACTTCTCTTACCATTCCAATCTTTCCCTTTTTCTATTTCTGATTTCCATCCCTTCAGTAGTACTGCCATAGATGGATAAGCCTCCATCATTTTTCGTTAACATAAGATATGTGATATCACCAGACACACTTCATTCACCCTTGTCAACTGACGAAATTTGTGTCTTCTTGTTCCCCCTATGAACATTCATTTATGCATTTTAGCCACAACTTTTAAGAAGCCTTCCAAAGTAGTGAGTTGAGAAAAACATACAGACAAGCTAAATAATTGCACTGCATCAGGTAGCAAGCCATGTCCTCCAGCAATGGTCCCTTATTCACTGGGCACATCTTTCATTCAGGACTTTGTAGAACCTGTGGTTCATTCACTAGGAGAACTTGGTCTGTAGAAACAAGGTCTGCTCTAGTGCCACAAACAGTATAAAGATTCCTCTGCTGGTCCATATGGCCATGTCCCTATACAAGTAAATAAAACAGCCCAGAGCCTGTTCTCTAGCCACAAAGGGGCATGACAAAGCTTGTGTCCACGAAGCTAGACTTTTCTCCTCACACAAGGTCCAAAGAGACAAGTACCATTCTCACTGCCTTTTGGGAACAGTTCCCAACACACGTACAGGCAGTTAGGCATCGGTCTAAACTGGACCAAGGAGCACACTAAAAATTAAGCAGAACTGACAGGGCTAGAGCTCGAGCCCACATTCTCTCTGTGCTTAGTTCAAAAGTATAAGCACTGCATACAGCTCCAACGAAAGTCCAAAAAAGGTTTGAAAGAAACAGGCAATCTACAAGCACATTCCTACCCACAAACAGCCTATGAAAGTTCCTACAACATGCCAGATGATCCTGTTCTTTCTACCACTGCAAGAGCTAAGCCAGGGGAATGCACTGTTCTATAAACATTGGAGACTACAGGTCACCCATACTCTGACCTCTTGAAAGCACTTCTCAAAAGGACACCTCTAATCCCAAGAGCCTCTTGCATTCTTAATCACGAAGTGAAGGCCACAGAACTACATTTAAGACTCAAGATTCATGAAAAAGCAGCTTCTCAAAAGTAGTTGTCTCAGGAGTCTTTACTGGTGAAAACTGAAGACTGAAGAAACAGCAACAGTGAGACACATCCACACAAAAGTGATTTGCTCGCAAGCATGAGGCACTGAAGCCTGGCAGGATGAAACCTCAGCATACCGGCTAAGGTAGTGCCTGTTTTGAGAACAGATGAGTTCAGTTTCCTGTTACATCAAACAGTAACTTTCATCAGTCCTACGTCTGCTTAAAAAAAAAAAGCAAGAAAAAAAAATCTCTACTGACATCATACTCAGTGCTGGGCAGACAGTGGCAGATTAGGAAATACAATGAGTCACTGCAAATACAGAACACATAGCAAGAGTTTCAAACCGCCATGCAAAATTTAGTCTTACCAAAAAAACAAACCAACCAGACACTACAGCTGAAGTGAACTATATCAGAAGAAAAGTTAACAGCAGCATAGTGCCTTCACACAACTGAAGCAGTTGGGGAAAATAAGGACATTGTAAAAAGGACAGGGTAAGACACAGGCCCACTGCAGGAAGAAACAAAATCAACACAATTCAGCAATCAAGAAGGAAACGTCAGCTAAAATAAGCTGACGGGTGGACAAGGAGGAAATAATATTAAGCCAAAAATACAGATACAACTGAAAGAAAGAGAAAACCATGCAAAGAAAGCACAGCCGACAGAGCTATGTTCCAAGAAAGAATTCACTCTGGAGAAGTTGCCAAGGTATCTGTATATGCATGAAAGAAAACCAAAATATAAACACAAAAAACTGTAAGTAAAAGAATGAGTTATCATAAACTTAACTACGATGTGTTAGGGGAAAAAAATAATTATTAGTGAAATACTAAGGCACATTAAAAAAAGTTAAGAATAAGTCAAAGAGCATTAGAAGAGAGGGTAGCAGCCTTACCCAGTTTGGAAGTAAATAAAATAAGACACTACAGAAGAAATACATTGGGGAAATAAAAATTAGGCAGTTAGGAAAACTACAAAATAAACAGGATGCACACATAGCCACCATAATTCACATTAAGCATCTTATTCTCTGAACCAGCAGAACACCCCAATGTTGCAGAAATGCTACTAAAATATCTAGGGCAAAGAAAGTGGCGTCTTTCTTGCCAATCAGCAAAATTCCCCACAGGATGAAGCAATGTAAACACTTATTAAGGTGAACATGGCAATGCTTGTCAGCAGCTACATATGGATCAGAAGGATTAGAGCTGCAAGGTTTCCGTACAAAGCTGTTACAACTTCAGATGCTAAAGTTTTCTTTCCTTTAGTAACTATTTGTGGCTTGACATTAGGGGATTTCTTTTTGATGCAAGTGGAAGGATAAGAGGAAGGAAGAATGTTCGAATTATTAACAGCTGAATAAACTTTGTTAAGAGAAGTACAGCTCAGCTGCACAGGAGTTGGTTGATAGTGCAGAAACAAGGAATCAGATCAGTAAGTGCTAATGAAAGCATTAAATCTTCAGTTTCCAGACAGAAGGTGGATTAACTGGTCTCAGATCCTGAGAATCTCTTCTTTGGGTCCCAACATCAAAGATGGTGAGATTACTACTACTGCTGCTTCTATGTTGAGGTTTTTTATTATTATTTTAATTAGAAACCTCTAAAATGAGTATGAGCTCTCTAAAAGCAGCGAGTATCAGCCAAAAGCCTTCTCTTTTGGTATCCTTGAGCCAGAGCTACTTTGGAAAGCCTTCAAGTGATACAGAGACCCCACTTCTAGTCCTATTGAGCCATAAGATTTAGCATCTCTTAATGATGTGACATTTTATGGTTAAAAATCTCACTCACCCAGACTAAAACTTGCTATCAATGTATTTTTTCAAAAGAATATGAAATTTGGAAACACAGTATTTTTTCTTCTTAATGCCACCTGGAAGGAGCTGGGAATTAAGAAAGCTTCCTGTAGTGATAAATAACTGGGAAGAAGATATATAAAAAGAACTCTGAAATAAAGGAGCTCCTTGTAAATATGTAAATTATACACTTTTTTGAACTAATTCATACTCTTGCCAAGTTTTTTTTCCTAAGAACATAATTAGCATACTTCTAAGTTGAAATAAAGCATTCTCAGTGTGCACTAACAGTAAAGATAAATTCATTGACGTACCATGAAAAATTTAGAACTTGTTAACCAGACTGTCCTCCCCTGCAAAAACAAACACATCATGAGCATTTTGTAATGTTCACTTGTTAATGAAGTCATGATTACAAGTCTGTTACCTGCCTTTTGAACTGTCTCATTTGAGTGTGCAACACATCAATACATTGTCTGGCATAGCAGAAGCCAGTCTTCTATAAACATCAGCCAGTCTTGTTCCTCCCACACAATTATGACAGCTTGACAAGAAGTAATGATGAAATCACAGAAACGTGCCATTTTCTCACAAGCTTTTAAAAAGGGGACAAAGCGGGGTAAGGGAAGCCCACCTCCCAGGATGACAATCCTGTTTCCTCACCCTGAAACAAATTAGAAAGAAAAAACAGCATCATTTAATAGAAGAAGTCAAAGCTGAGGCTTGGTTCAAAACAGTTGCCACATTCAACCACACCAATTTGTCGCATCACACAAGATAAGGGAGGCCGAGCTATGAGAGCCTTCAGATCGCAAAGGAACAAAGTACTGCAAGGAGCTGTCAATCAGTAGGTGGCACTCTTCAAACTCGGATGGGGGAAGCCAAGTACCAGCACAAGTGAGGACACATTACATAGCAAAGTCTGGATCTTTAGCAGAAATATCAACAAAAAATATTGAACAATTTTAACTTAACCATAACTGACATTCAAGGGGAATGCAACGGCTTCTTTTCAATAACATATACAGCAATCCTTGTACGTAATCTCTGAAGTTCCTAAGAATTATAATTCTTGAGTGCTATAAATATTTTGGATGAACACTACTGTATACTACTGTACTAAAACAAGCATCTTAAGAAGTTATCCATTACATCTGCAGAATACTTTGAGTGCAGCCTCGTAGCAAATTATGTAGATGTACGCAAAACTCGTGACTGATTTTTTTTTTAACATAACACAACATAGCATAATTATTTAGGTTTTGCCACAGCTATTCTTCAAAGCTGGGAAGTAAATTTGTTACAACAAATGGAATAGATTTGGAACAATATATGAATTATAATTTGTGTGATATTTAGTGGTGAAGATGTGGCCCATGCACCAAAAGATTCAATTGTTTTTAGAGTTCAAATTAATACAAGACATAACAAAAATGAAAACGTTGCTCCATAAAACAGGTGTCAAATTTTCCATTACTGCAAATGCTGTTTCTTCATTTAACAATTATAGACGTTTTTGTATTTTAAATACACATTGAAATCCATACATGTTACTGCTCACTTGATAAAACTAAGTAAAGGAAGAGCAGATTTAATAACAAAGTACAGGTACTTGTAATTGAAACAGCCAGCAGAGGGAGTATAAAAACAAAATTTAAAAAAACAAACATCCCAGGGTTTTTTTATGTATGTTTTGGGTTGATTTTTTTTTTTTACGTATGCTCTTAGCTTTCTTTTAAAATATGGCAATAGTGCCCAAAGTGCAAAAACTAGAATACTGCAAAAAGCATTGAATTTTAAAGTATTAAACATAATGACTTGAAACTAAAATACTTTTTAAAGTAGCTTAAAAAAATTAGCTCATATTAGCCTCAAACTGAAATACAATTTTGGTCACAGATAACATCAACCAACAAGCTGTATAAGCCATTTCCAAGTTATAAATCCACATACTCACAGACTCTCATTCTTATTTTCTGAATCTAAAACTAAGTTCGCGATTTGAAAATATTGAGAGAATGTTAGGTATAATTTTTTTGTATTAGAACACAGCACAAGATCTTAAAAACTGAACAAAAGGTACTGTTGGACTGATCTCTACTTAAAAGCTAGTAAGCCAAGTATGTGCCCTGGATCATTAGTGGAAATGAGCATTTGTTTACATGACTCTTTCAAAATCAAGTCACTAAGTCATGTATATGCTGAAATAAAAACTCATCTTTACCCTTTCGGGTTTTCACCATGTCCAGCTGATGAGTACGGCTTAAACACGAGCAAAAGGAAGAAGGACACGAACAGGGTGATTGGAGCCACCAGCCTTGTGTTAGAATCTTAAAGGAGCTGCCATCGTCCTCGCACAAGTGACAAAAAGAAACCATCTCCCAACTCACCTACACTATCCCGCCGTGCATTATCACACCTTCCACAGCCCCTTTTACACGAGGAGCAAGCTTACTGAGTTAATAGTGAAGGCGTTACCTCCTTTCTCAAGGCCTGTGAGCGCTAGGTACCCCCAAGCCATCAGGCAAACACTGGCAGCAGAGCTGAGGAGTCAAAGGGACAGAGGATTAGTTATTTCAAATGTAAACTGCGTGCTTTATAGACAGCCATTTGTAAAAATACCTGACTCGGAAACACAAGCCCTCCTTCACTGTTAACTGCTTGTGCCCGCCCGCATGGTTTCCATTCCCTTTCCATGCCATTCCTTGCTGTCTGCCCTATGTATTGCACCATTATCGCTCTAAATAGAATGCCAGTGCTTCAGACCAGGATACATGGTGTTCCTATACATTAATGCAAAATGTGGTATTATGAAACACCAGTCCTGGCAGGAGCCGCTGAATGACATAACTTACCATAACTATACAACGCTTTAGTGACAATTTTGCTTTCAATTAATGCGGAGCCAGAATCCCTGGGGTGAAAACCAGAGACAATTCTGTTTTCTACATCAGCATCTAAATTTTAAGGATTATTTAATTGTAAAACCAAACCCTGTCCACCTTTACACATGGGATTCACTGCTGAAGATCAGCATTTGGCTTACAAAACCTTGACTGCAAGTAACGAATACACAGACCAGGAAAAAAAGAGAGGCCAAGATTAACTTTCTCTTTAACGCAGGTAACAGGAATACTTCTAGTTTTATTCAAAGCTTAACTGCTATTTTCTTCTACAACTACAGATCTTACAACTTTCTACTCTTTCTTAGAGTACTACTTAATCAGAAAGTCTTAGCATCTGGCACATGGAAGTGCAAGATGAACTTCCTGCATCACAAAAAAAGAAAAAAAAAGCACTAGATAAAAGGTAACTCTGTATAAAATATCAATATACTGATAATACCCAGACAAGCAGAAAGCCCCCATACTGTAAAATACTCATACCTGTGAGTAGACTCATGGGACACAGATGAAATATGCTACGCATGTGCAGCTTGAGAGACCTTGAGCGTAGAAGGAACATGGGATGCTCCCCTGAAGGCAAGGCATTTCACAGAAACCTGGAATACCTGGCAGCTTGCAGTATCCTAAAGATGGCAGTACTCCACTGGAGAATTTATCCAAGATGTTAGCTACTAAAAGTTTCTCAAAACATTACGTTATGCACCAAGCTACAGATTTTAAACAGTTAAGAAAAACAACACGCACCACACAAAGTTCATAGAAGCTTCTGCAGTCCATTCCAGTGCTTTGTTAGGAATCTTAAAAACAAAAATAGCCAGATATGGCACAGAGTATTGCAGAACCTAAAATTTTAAGAATATCAAGAACCTTCTAACAAAATCCTGACTGGAGAGCACGCAAGTCGAAAGAGCTCAAAAGAGAATGAAGAATAAATCTCTAGCGATTTCATTGTTTTCCAGTCTTGAGGATTCTGTTAAGTCACACTTAAATTTGCCTTCCAAAAGAGCTCTTCTCAATTCTTTTCCCTCCAGAACTCCTCAATTGCCCTGTAAAAGCACTTAGACTTCTTTGTCTTTAAAGCCAAACAGTGTATACGTGTATACACGTATGATTTAGAACCTAAAAAACAATTCAGGAAACAAAACCTATGAGATACAGCACATTATCTTCATTATTCTACATTATCTCATCCGCTTCAAAACAGTAATAGCCTTCCAGCTGCACCGTAACCAGGACTGTGCACAGTACTCCAAACAGTTGGACAAGTGCTTTTTGCAGTAGCTGCACTAGAACTGAATAGTTTCTTGTTTGACTTCCCTCCACTCCTTTTTTCAGCCTGGTTTCCTAAGGAAATCAGGCTTATGCAATCACTTGGGGAGGGAGGGAGGGAGGGAAGTGTACGCATATGTATATACGCATGCACGTGGATGTCTGTCCGTCTGACCTCACTAATACCTTTCGAGCCCATTGGCCAGTTTCAATCACATTCAAAAGAGGAGCAGAGGTATCAGACATTTAGGTTCTTGAAAGTTTCATGAGAGCAGGCTGCAGAGCACGGAAAAGTGTCTCCACAGAGAGAAAGGCTGCATGTGTTCTTAGACGTCAGTAAACTCACAGGGGAAAGAACCATTCTGCTCCTTTCCTGCCTGCAGGAAAATCTTCAGCCAGAGGTCACAATCAGGCAAAGACGACAAGGTTTCTTGTGTTCAAGTGTTCATAAAATAGCCTAAGGTGAATTCACCACTGCTTTTAAAATGGTGTTTTGAACAGACCTGTTTTCTGTGTCATCTTTTTCTTGGTCTAGCATAGGAGAGAATTGCCCTACATGACAGAGATTCCCTGACTTGGTCCCTTGCTCCCAATACCACTTATTTTAAACATCAGAGTCGTACCATATGCATGACAGCATTCTACCCCTCTCAAACACAAAGAAAACAAAACTGGAAGAGCTTAGTATTCCCCCCAGGCCTCAAAACTAAACAAGTATGCAGCTCTGTAACATAATCAACTATTGAATTAAGTTTCAAAAACAAAATGCAGCAAATACATAGTCATCCTTATTCACCTCTACCGTAGAACAGAACAAGTATTACCACACTTGCAGGCTATCGTGCTAAAGACATCTGTAAGGCAATAAAAGAAATAATGAGGTTTCAGCTGACATCTCTATAGTTCTTCTCGCATTCCCCCAAAATACATGCCTGTGAACTATGTACTATTCATCTGTATCCAAAAAGCCACCTAATAAAAGTATGCTAACAGATTAAAATGCAAGTTCAGGGACACTTCAAGGCATAAATCTATGATTTAGGAAGTTGTCACAAAAAGAAAAAAAAACAAACAAAACAAAACAAATAACCACAGCCGACTGAAGTCACCCTAAGCATCTAAACACTAGGCGAGCAAAAAGAAGTTTCTGATCAAAAAGGATGTATTTCAGCTCACACATGCTCCGCTCATAAATTCCTTAATCCCACGACCAAGCTGAACCCCAGCCCGCTCCCGGCGGGGCGCCGGAGCTTAGGGATGGCTGCCGGGGGGGCACGGGCAGTCCGACCCCGGGCGGTTTCAGCCCCAAGCCCCGGCCGCTCCGGGGACGCCATGGCCCCGGGGTGGGGGGCACCCCCTTCCCCCTCCCCCACCCCGCGGGGCGCGATGTGTCAGTGAAACGCCTGGCAGAGGGGAGGGCGGCAGCGGCAGGCTCGGGGCGAGACCTTCGAGGGGGAGCCGGGCCGCGTCCCTACGAACGGCGAGTTTCTGCCATGTCGACCCCCCCTCCCCTTCTCACGACCCGCCTCGGCGGCCCCCGCTACCGCCGAGCCCCGCAGCGAGAGGCCGAGCGGCCGCTCTCGCCCCGCNCGCCGCGGAGCGCCTCAGTGTCCCCGTCGTTCCGCCCGCCCGCCCGCCAGCCCCCCGCAGCAAAGAGCACATGTTTCTTCTCCGGCTTCTCGCCCGCCTTGCAACGAGCCACGGCCAGGGGAAGGAGACACCCGGCGCCCCAGCCGGATCAGAAACACGGACTTTGCACGCCGGTGGCAGACCGTCATGACGGGGGATGTCGAAGGAAGCGATACATTTCACCCTCCTCGGTCCTCCGCCGCNCGGTCCTCCGCCGCCGCTTGTCTGTCAGCTGCCGATACCACAACGCTTCCTTATTGCTACTTCAAGTAAGTGGGGGGGAAAGTCTCCATCCCCCTACGTGTCATTCCCGTGCAAATTAAGCATGCACCAAGTAAGAGGCTGACACGTATATAGGCAGACTTGTCTGATCCCGAAACGATGCTGAAATCCCCGAGGCGTTAACAGCCAGCTCCCACAAAGAGCACTCGGCTACGTTGAGCATCCCCTTTGTCCGTGCATCCTCGATACACACCCGGCCGCTCCTCCATGCGTCCACGCACGCCCCACGTATACGGACCCTTTGTGTCTTCGCCTCCCCCCCCCCACAAAGA
>VYZV01029353.1:93469-130129 GCA_013401275.1 Pandion haliaetus | reverse complement strand
CCAAGTCATTTTGTGATGAACACAGCCATGAGGACTTCCTTTCCTCTTGGTTGTTTCCAACTGATGAGCTTAAAGACAAAATTCATATTCGTCCCTAGGTGAGTGATTTTGCACTTTGTACTGCTATGTTTCATTCGGCTTCCAGTAATACGGACTTCAGAGCTCTCTGAATCATCCCCAAACCTGCTACAGTTCCTCTCTCTGCAGACAATGGCTTCTCAAAGTTTATAACCTATAAACTCTGCTAACACACGCTTACTTGCATACAGGAAAGAAAACACGAAACCAGTTCAGGCCGCAGACAAATTCTTGCTAAATTCAACTTGTAACCTTCCTTATGCCAGCAAGGCAACTGTCCTCCCTTTAGCTAAAAGCACTTCATTGTCAGATGGTCTACAGCACCCAATGTTTCTGCAGACTTCACGAATACTCAAGACATTGCCTGACAGCTCTGCAAAACAAGGAAGTATTATTCATGAATGCTGCCTTACAGAGGAAGAAGAAACACAGACGTTTAATTTTTACCCCTAAAGTTATGCAGGAAGTTCAAAAAAAGAGTTACAAAAACTGCTGAAAGAATGACATCAAAGTATCCTGGTCCCCCTCTATTCCTCTGCCTGCAATATCACCCTCGGATCTCTCATCCATCCGTCTGAGGAAGGAGTCCAGGCTGGGGCGGGCTTCAGGCAGAGGCAAAGTAAGCAGATCCCGAAAGCCGCAGACTGCCAGAGGGCACCTGGCTGCCTGCTCTGCCCTTCCAGGAAGGCAAGCAGACGAGCCCTTCCAGCAAGGGTAGCCACCCAAAGAGCACAGCTCCAGCCCTGCCTAAAAAGCCTCCTGCTGTCTCAGCCACTGAGGGTGTGATCACAATGCATGGCTTGTCCTTAGTGCCTGCTGTCCTCCTTTTTTAAGGAAAACAAGTTTCTGCTGTCCTTCATTTTCCCTCTTCCCATGGCCATTTTTCTTCGTTATACGTGACACTAAACAGCTTTTAAAACAAACCCTCACATTCAACAGAAGTGTAATTTTTCAATACCGCACTTATTGCTGAGATCAAGCTATCCCTCCTCAGCTGTGAACTACAAGCCTTCTACGCAAGCTTGCTCTACCGAACATTAAATTACAATGTACATAGATGACTTAATTTAACCTGAGAAGAAATTTAGAAACTCCAAGCAACAGTAAATGACCTGTTATTTGATTTAAAACAAAACAAAACAACGTGTTGGTTTATTTGTTTGTTCACGGTGAGATGTAAAAAAGCCCCCACCTCCCCAGTTATACATAGGTTCTGGTAAGTGAGAACTTGTTCTCTGCAATCAGATATCTGGCCTGGCCTGGGCATAGAAGGAAGATTCCCACCTAGAGATTAGTACATTGTCAATATTAACAGCTTTCATGAGATTGCTGCATTACGCTGCTAAGCGAAAATATTTGATCTACGTGACCCGTATTGAAGCCTGGTGCACAGTTTGAGGTGCTTCTGAAGTTTTTCTTAGATTTTTTCCAACAGTTGGGTTTCAGGCGGCAATATGAACGTAACGGACACAGCAGCAGCTGCTGCAGTTGCACTCACCTGTAGTCCTTCTTGGGACACAAATGACCCGACCACAGCAGGATTTATTACAGTGGCTACTTCTGTCTACACTGTGTGTCAGATTAGGTTTTTCAAAAGACGTTTTGAAATGGCTTTTGTTTTGAGAAACAACAACAAAGTTACTTCACACTACTACTCTTCCATGAAAATCAGCATGGCTGTGTTTCAGCAAAGATATTTCTCTATAGAAAAGAGATCTCAGTGTATACTACTTCCCCAACTCTCTATAGCACTTTAAAGAAATGCAAGAATAAACGTAGGAAGGAATGGAAAAGATCTAGAAATCTGTTGTATAAAAGTATACAAAAGAGAAAGGAAAAACAGCTGTGTTATCAAATGGCAGGTTAAAATTTGGAAGGAAGGGAAATGTAGAGAAAGGTCATGGAAAAGTAAGTGGTGTCAGGTGGAGTCACCATATTGGAGCTCTGGGGGAGCCCCAGGAAAGGATGCATCATCTTTATTGAAAAAGCAAAGCATTTTTTTTAGCTGTTTAGCTAGCAGTTACTGTAAATACTACCACAGCCTTGCAGTAGATTCAGGCAATGCGAAATACACTTGTCTAATGTACCCTTCCTGTTCTTAATCCCCAACCCAAAAAACAGTCATCTTGATGAGAAGTTCACGCTGAACAACGCTAATTCACTCATTTACCCACAAGAAAGATTGTGTCCTTGCTATGCCTGAAACCTTGTGCCTGATTCTTTGCTTTGTGCCAGCATAAAGCCATAGACTTCAATGGACTGAGTCATTTCTACCACAATCAAAGAGAAGAGACAGACCGCATGGTTTTGGCCTTTCCTTCCAGCCTTCCCTTGCCTGCCTTACNCCAACTGCAGCCCACAGGGATCTTGCTGCGATGAAGTTCTCTCTCTTTCTAGGGCAAAAAATGCTAGAAGTTATCTAAGCCTTATGCTGCGGGTGAGTACTTGCTGCAGTTACACGGGACAAGCAGTAGATCTGTTTCTTGATGAGCACTGGAAGTGGAGGGAAGTTTAGGAATCCCCATGCAGGTAACACTTCAAATTGTGCAAAATGAGCAGCAGCGAACAACTTCAAGCCCACCACTCCAATTAGATGAATCTACCAGATGGAAAATTACTTTAAAAGCTAACAAGACTGTCATATTTTGCTGATTCGTCAACATGTGCCTTCCAAGCATGTTTGAAAATAAACCAAAACAAAATCCTCAGAAAGACAGCAAAAGCAGAATTACAACTGGGCTTTTCACACATGAGAACAAAACAAACTGCCCACATTTGTAGACTCAGTCTTCACTGGCTATTTAGGTGTAAGGTAAGTTTTTCAAGCCCTGCATTAACTGCTGAATAAAAGGGATTTCTTTATAGTTCTTTACAATAAGTATATTTTTAAAAGAAAATCAGGTGTGACAAAAAGAATAGATGCTATATGAAAGCCTGTTTGTACTTAATACACCAAAGAAATTGTTTAAGGTTCATTACTCCCTGGCGTCACTGTCCGATTAGGTAACTTACTGTAAGTTATGATGGGGATAATTCTGACTTTGCAGATATCTTCAAAACCATTATGTCCTGCTGTTTGGGAAATGCTTTGTTTACTCAAAAAATAGCTTTTCTGAATTTCTTTAATTTTGGCATGATTTTTTGTATTGTACTTCCCATAAGAATCCAAAGAAATGGGCTTTTTTACTCCATTGGTACACATTACAATCATGGTTTTGTTAGGGGTTTGCATATTCCAAGCACAAACATTGACCATCCTCAGCTGACAGGTAATTTCAGCCCATGTTTAATCCTTGGAACATTTTGTTCTTGTGTGTTTAAGGACTTTGTGAACACTGTGTTTGTACAAATGGCTATGCACACAGAACTAACTAAATAATTAACACTAAATACTGAGGTATACCTAAGCACTTGTGCATGGTGATGGTACCTGGTTGTTTTCAGAAATTTGAGGAGTCACGCTAGTGTAGTGTAGTTAATAACTAAAAAGGTTTGCTTCTTTTCCAGAAATGCTAAAATTGCAAAACTGGTTAAAAATATTTAGAATATGCAATGTGTAACCATGCTGTTGGAATCACTGCTATTGTAAAAGTGAGCTGTTTACAGACAGCTAACAAGGTTAAGCTTGGAATTAGAAAAGAAGTTCATCTAAGTTTCAGAATTTAGGCTGGCAATTCAATGAATGAGGCTAGGAAAAATCCTTTCCCATCAGCAGTTCATTCCACAGATGCCTTCACTGAGATTTCTTGCAGATTGTTCCAAAGTTTGTGCAGACCCTCTCAAAGCAGGGCAAAGCCACTAGACAGGCTTATCTGCAATGGCCTCTCCTATTTTTCTAGCAAATCTAACTTTGGGGGAAAAAAAAAAAATTTAAAAAATGCTGGAGGGAAAGGAGACGCATGGTTTAACCAGAGCAATGGAGCACTTAACATGAAAAAGAAATTTGGCAGAACAGAAGATGAATAAGGACTTCAGAATATAGCCCAACGAACAGACTGCTTTCCCAAACTGTACCTGGCTGGAACAGTTGGTTTAACTTGTTCTGTGTGATATAAAAGTACCTAAGAGTAGGAAGCGATCTAAAAATATTAGTGTTCATATGTTAGCAATAGTGTTTTTGCAAAACATTAAAATATTGTCAGAAACTAGAGATTAAAGCATGCAGCATAAATGTAGTGATTGCCAAATGTCTCTGTCCCATATTGTCAGAAACTCTGAAACGTGCCTGTTCACAAATGCCTTCTGGACATCGATTTTCTGCCTCGCTGTCTCGCTCCTTCCCCCGCCCCCAGTCATCAGTTTGTCTTCGCAGCTCCGTGAATCACAAAACTGAACGCACTCTGAATCACCCCAACACTCATCCAAAAGGTAATTCCCCAAGCAACAATTTGCTTGATGTGGTGATTGCAAACAACATATACGTGGCTGAGGCGCGAGGAGCTGCGTGTTACCACCAGACAGTTTTGGCCACCAAGGCCAACTGAGCTCAGCTGGGAAAAATACTCCACCTTTTAGAAAGTTTAGCTATTCCCCCCCCTCCGCCCTTGATTTTTTTCTCCCAAATGAATCTGTTTACCAAAAAAACAACAAAAAAAATTATTTTAAAGCTGTCTGGAATAATAAAATGTAAACAAGAGACTGAAAGGAACATGTGGATATGGACACACAAAGATCCCCAAAATCTCTCGAAATATTAGTTTTTTAATGATCTTCATGTTCAAGAGCCTGCATTCATGGTCACTCTGGGAGATGTTATTGTGGCAACTTGATACATCTAAATATAGATATAATTTTTTTTCTGATTTTGGTTCCACAAATTGGGACGGGTTTAAAATGGAGGGGAAAAAAAAAAGTTTACTTTCTCTCCCAGTAGAGCAGACTTTTTTGGGGATGGATGGGCTAAGAAAGCATCCTCAGAGGGCACTCCTGGGCTGGGAATAGCACTCTGCTCCAGAATTAGCTCTCCCTCCAATAGCCTATCTTCTTCCACCCCACAGGACAGGAATTCCTCTCTACTGCCCATCCTCCTCGGTCAGTCCCTCTGCGGGTACGCTGTCGGTACCCCGCTCTTTCCTCCTGCTCTCTGCTGACAGGAGGACCATTACATTTTAGCTCATCATTCAAACTGCTAACAGTCTGGCCCTTTTCCCTCTCCCTCCATTTAATAACAGGTTGCAATGATGAGGCAAAACTGATGACCCCAATTTGCGCTGCCTACCCCTGACTCTTCATGCAGCCAGGCAGACATCGCCTCTACCAGGATGCAGGGGTTATTCCTCAGCAACCGGCGGTGGAAGTTCCTTACACCTTATTTTTTGTGTTGGAAACCTTTTAGGCATGTTTAGCCATTTCTATAGGTGTGAGCATTACTGAGCTCATTTTTGTCTTCTTGTCTTTCATGTCTTTGTACTCGGAGCTTTTCCTTCTCTTTCTGAGTCGTCCCCTTGACAGATTTTGCACGTTTGAGTTTCTAGGAGCTGGTGCCTTGTTTCATTTTAACATCTTTATGACTGTGCTTGAATCATGGCTTCAATGCTGAGCAGCGCAATGAAAGACTACCCAGAAAGTGCTTAGATAAATCCTGCTCCCTGTACCTGTAAACATCTTCACCCTTTCAGTCCGTGCACTCACTGCAACTCTGGAGCGAGGCCTTGGTCTCCGGGGGTGCCGAGTGGGCTCCAGCCCCAGCAAGAGGATTCAGTTCCCTTCAGATGCACCCAAACATGCCCAGGGCGCCGAGCTCCTCTGCACCATCACCTGCCTTCAGCACCCAAGGGCTCCCCATGCTCTCCCTTCCCCCACCTCTTAGCCAATGCCAAGCTCCTTACTTTTACTTTCCAGGGTCTCTTTACAAGCAAATCCCCTTCCCGCCTGCCCATCCTCCTCCTCCTCTCACTATCTCCATCTGCTCAGCCTGGCCCTCCCCCGTCCCCATTCACCTCCTCCCTCCAGCCTCTTTGTGCTCCCCTCACATGCCTGCTTCAAGCTCTTTTCATGCTGTCTCCGTGCCTGGATTTCTCTGCTTAAACCCCATCTGGCATGCCTTCGTGTTCTCTTCCTTCCACCTTATACCCTTATACCCAAAATTAACTTCCATGAGACTTAAACAGTGGCCTCTGCCCCATTCAAAAAAATGCCTTTAAACTTACTTTAATCTGGAAACTCACTGGCATCAGTCATCTGACTAAGTTTTTCCAATAATCATGCTGGTCTCGCCTTCATTCACTTTCTTCCCTCTTCCCTCTCCCCCCCGTTGCCCTTCCCTCCTGTTTGTTCTCCTTTTAACTTGGGCTGGAAGCTTTTCAGGGCATCTTTATCTTGATTGGAAAGTGCCGTGCATGTTGATGAAAGAGAGGATTTTGCTGAACGGAATGAAAACGTCCTGCTAACTCCAGACACTGCTGGAGATGCTGCATCTGAACTGTCTTAGTAAACACCAGCCACAAAGTTGAATTGAGAAATTATGATAACTAGAGATTTTGCTTGTGTTTCCTGAAGTAAAGTCTGATAACCCCTTCTTTGACAACAACTGGAGTTTCGCCCTCCCAAGCGAAGACGACAGAATCAACACAGGAACTTCCCGTTGTCTTTCAGCACGCAGGAGCAGCACACAGCGTAATCTAGGCTCCCCAGCATCTCCAGACCTGCAGTGGGTGAGCCTTTTTAAAATCTGGGATGATTGCATTTTACATGCTCTCCGAATCACCATGCCAGATCTGGCATTCCTCTCCCACAAACACCAGCCACTGAATTTCACTGCTAACTCAGGAGCAATGAGCACTGCGTTGCTCAAGTTTGCAGGCAGGTAACTATATCTGTCTGCCCCACTTTCTCCAGTTTGTACTCGAGCTAATGCATGTATACCCAAAAATGGGCTGTGAAGATTATTTTTGCCCTCCTAACGTACAGAAGAGAGTAAAGACGCACAGGTCACTCAATTATGTGTATAATGGTAGTACCCAGGAGGGCCTGAGTGGGGACCACTGTGCAACCCTCTACTCCAGTAAGCCTGTCACCCAAACCCTCTGAGGCTGTTCCCAGCGGGGCAGTTACACTGCTGGGAAGAACACTCTGGACAAGCAGGCAGGGAAGACACAGAGGCCAGGGACAAGAAAAAGAGGTGAGGATGGCTCCTGACGGCTGTGAAGGGGGAAGGAACTGAGAGTCCTGTGACAGAGGCACAACTGACTCTCCTGCCTATTCCTTGAGTAGTCCCCAATGGTGATTTGAAACCATACAATTAATGCATAATGGGTTGCATTGACATAGTAGTCTAGCATCAAACACAAAAAGCAGCACGGGTTTCGATGTTGGCAATGCGTTACTGAATTAGCATCCTCAGCAACAACAAAGGAAGAGCAAAAAGATACCAAAACAACTTCCTTCGCAGGGTAGAGCATCAAAATCAGTGCAATGGTACAAAACTGGAGCAGAACGGTTATCTCAGGAGGCTGGTAAAGTAACAACATTTCATCTTGAGGCTGACCAGACTAATAGTTGAGTTATTAATGCTAAGACTCAATACAGCACTCCTCACCCCTTAAGAAAAGGGGTCTCATTTCATTCACAGGGAGATGTTTCTGTCAAGTACAGCTCAAACCTTTCTTTGTGCTCTGATGGCTTTCTGGTTGCCTGTAGGCCATTAATGGTTGCAATTAATTTCTATAAAAGGGAGGGCAATCACACTTCGAAAACACATCTCTAGAATGAAAAATCATTAAAAAGCCTTCTCAGTAGTTTCAGTGGAAGAAACACAGGGCTGAATTGGCTTGCAGACTTAACTCTCTTCATTCATTTGTGAGAGTCCTTCCAGACAGAGCAGAAGAAAACAGGGCCATGACACTGCTTCTGTGCCTATATCTCAGTCCAGGCCTGCCAGTCTTAAAGCTATTGGTGAGGAGCAGCTGGAGTTTCCACAGCTGGGATGACTTCAGCATCTTGGTGGCATTTTCCTGGGCCAGAATTTCTATTACAAAGAGCAATCCCAACCTCCCACCTGAAAAGTAACTTTAATTTTGGGGAGACTGAATATCACTCACCATTACCCTGAGAGGAATCTCAAGACTCCTCCTTCCAGTTTACTGACCTTCACTTATTAACTGGTTGTCAAGAACCAGACATTTTTCATGGAGAAGTTTTATGAGAGGGTGTAATTAATCAAAGCATCTTACTGCAGGAAAGCGCTAACACCCACAAAAGCTAATTTTCAAGGACTTGTAAAGGCCCATGCTCCTTTTTACCAGTACTACAGAAATCTTTAGCCCAACAATTCATCCCTGAGTTTTTATCTCTGCTATGCCAGCAGAACCCCAGGGATAGTCTTCAAGTTTGAGCGAGTGACGAAAGCAGACTGTGTTCAGCAGCCACCATACATTTCCTTAAAGATTCACCAGAATTTTACTAATTTTTTTTTTTCCTCTTTTACTAAGAGCATTGAGTTGTGTCGCTATGAAGTAGCAGTTGCCTGAACCTAGCTTTATATGGTTGGTTTTAGACTTCATTTAGACTATGTATTTACCAGTTTGCTTGTCAGTGCTTTGAAGCAGGGACAGTCTACTGTTCTGCGTTCGAGCAGTATGACAAACTAGCACGACAGACCTCTGTTCTGGGTTAATCCAAGGCAATTCTGGAAAAAAAATAGCCAGTGGTCAGTATGAGGGACACGAGCAAGTACCTTAGAAGCAACATTTTTCAACTGACCTTTCTTCACTGCAGTTTAGGAGCAACCTCTGTTCCTGGGATGCAAAGAGTAGCACAGTGGTCCCCTCCCAGTGCCTCCAGTGCTGTAGTCACAAGACCTTTGCACAAGTAATTTTTTGCCAGGGGAATACCAGGATGGAGAAAGACTTCACTGAGCCCCCATGCATGTTATACAATGTGCATTAATGTCAGGGAGCAGAAGAGATTACTGAAAGTCTGATTTAAACCACCTTATTGCTTCACAGTAACAGTCCAAAATGCTGTAGCCATAACACAATTTAAAGATGTGGTGGGTTTAGCCACTGCTGTGAAAGACTAAGTTTTATTTTGGTGCTTTTTAATAAGAGGGAAGGAAATGCCTCACATTGCTCAGCAATGATTCCTTTGGGCAATTAGGAACGACATCAACAGGCTAGAGGGAGGTTTGCCCAGAAAAATGAAGGGTGCGGGCCAGAAAGCAACAACAGCAGACCCTTGGAGGTTTGAAAGTAACATGAAGGATACCCAGAGGCAAGACCGGGAACATCTTAAATCAGGGAAAACAGCAGTAGCTGCATAAAGCCCATGCTGTTTCTGTTTTCAGGTTTACAAAAGCTTCTGCAAATGAGTAAGCCATGTGAAAACGTTAAAAGGTTACAGATAAGACGCAGAGTAAACTCAGCTGTATCTGTGTCACAACCAGCAATATGCTGCATTCCTAACTAGAAGATCCTGGATACATTTTGGAAGGGACTCAAACTGCCAGGCTCAGCGCCAACACAATCTGTGGGTGGGTGCTGGATGCTTGCCTTGAAATCCTGTCCTTGCCAGCTAACCTATGGAGTAATAATGGCATCAGTTTTGGAGGGAGTTTTCATAGTGTTTAAAGCTAGAAGAGACCACAGGTTGATCTACTGTGACCTCCTGCTTATCACTGGCTGTTAAATTTCGCTACTGCCCTTCCTATTAAGAATAATGATATTGGTTACAATAAAGCAATTCATTCTTTGGTCAACCGAGCTACCTGCATGCTGCAAGATTACAAGCAGGAAGGGAAGAAAGAGCTCAAATACTTGCAACCACAGGTGGGGTATGACCACACATTCCTTGTAGGTGATCCACATACCTATCCTGAGAGAAAATCAAGATGCTTCCCAGGTCTCAGCTGAGTGACCAGCAGAATAATTTTTTCCCCCTAGCTGATTCAAATCTGATCAGCACTTTCACATGAGGTATAAGACTATGAGACACTCAACAGGTATCTTAAAATGAGAACTCCCTCCACTATCTATCCTATCTGGTCTCTCATCTACAACTGTGGCCTGACTTTGAAAAGTCAAAAGAAGGTGAAAAAACACTCTCAGAATGCATCTTGCTAACCATGCATCAGAAGGAAATAGCCTTCCTAACGCCTGTGGGCAGCCAGCTGAAGCCATGGAGCATGAGTCTTTCTTTTAACACCAAGATGTCTTCCAGAAAGGAAATGGGGGAAGACAACAGGATGGAAAGATGAAGTACAAAAATACAACACTGTCTCAATTCCAAGTAAATCTGCCACCTTCTGACTCCAGTATACTGTATAGGAAACCTACAGGGCAGGCATTTTCAAAGATCACGCTCAGAGGTAAAATCATGTTATAAACTCCCAATCTCTTCCTCTGGCCCTACCCAACCTTCTCAAAGCAGCGGCAGCAGGACTTCCTAACAAAGTTGTTAAAACAAGGTACGTTAAGCCCACTGAGATGATAGTAGCATGAGAAATAAACATAACAAAAACCTGAAAAATGAAAGAGCAAACTAGGCTTGTTGAGAGATAACAAAGCAAGCATTAATTTGAAAGTGTGGAAGAATGAACCAGTTTATTCTGTATGTGAGGAAATAGATATTAACAATGCTGACAACATTTTCAGGTGAACTAATGAGCACAAGGAGCAGAAAAATGGTTGTAAACGAGGGATAAGCAAGAGGGATAGAGGGAGATGAAGCACTATGTCAGCATGAGTTACCTAGAGATGAAAGACGAAAAACATGACTCATTCACTATTTGTAGAAGTATTTTCCAAGTATTTGGAAACAGATGCCATAGTTCCAGCATTTAGCAAATAAAGATTCTAGAAGTTAGGCTGACATCACCTTCCTAAAAGACTAACACCTACTTCTTTTTTAAACACTCTGAGATATTTAATAGTAGCCAGGGGGTGCACTTGGAATTGTGAAATTTAATTAGTGAGTCACTACAGAATTATGAAGTGTAAATCAGGTCAAATTCATTTTTATGCATTAGCTGTTGGTCTTGATGCGGGTGAGGAACCAACAGATCTGACCTAACAGATATTCAGGGATATTTGCTTTTTAATCAGGTTCCATGTGGACTGGATTGCCGAATAATCCACTTCATTCATTAACAGCAATTTTAAGAAATTAGCCTGATTCTGTAGCCAGCATGTTAAGAAGCCCATCGATTATCACCGTTGGGAAAGCTTTCTATTTAAAGAATGGGAACAAGGAGGCAGAGATCTAAATCTGGAGGGTTTGTACCCTGCCCTGGAGCTGGTGAAGAGCAGAGCACTGACAGGTCTCTCCTCATCATTTGTTGACCATTTACATCAGATACAAGCACTTCACTGTCCCTTGCACTGTAGTCTCCAGGCAAGGCTCTCCCAAAGGCAGCTATTACACACACAGAACTGGAGCTGGGAAAGGTTCAGTGATTTATCTCAAGTCACATGGCAAGTGTCTGGGTATATGCTGGGGAAGCTGTCGTGGTCCAGCCACTGAGAATGATGAGCACAAACCATCAGCAGATTTCAAAGATGTGCGCTCATTTGTATCAAGGTCATGCTGAGGTCTGTTGCTAGCATCATTTTGCAGCAGCAAAATTTCTTCCTCGAATCCCTCGTCTGTTTCTAGCTCCTTTTAATGTGAAAAAAATTCACGTGGTCTTGCACTCATCGTCAGAGATACTTGTCTCTGCTCCTATATTCCCTGTGCTCACCCATCTTTTCACCTCCCTCCACCAGTCAATCCCTGATCTGACGATTCTGGCAGGTTCTGCCTCCTGTTCTCTCTTCAGAGCAGAACAGCATTAAAGAAGGCTAGCAGCTACTTGTCTGCCACAAGGAGAGTGTGCTTTATAAACCCAAGTACTTAAAAGAGTGAAATGGAAGTTGCATCAAATCACATTGTGCTGTGGTTGTCTTGTATCAAAAATGGAGGTATGTGAAATATCTGAACAAGGCAAGGGCTATTTCAGCTTTTCACATGTGTCCACTTGAAACTTTTGCACTGAGTACAGCAACTCGGAATGAAAGAACTGCTCTAAAAAACCATTAATTGTTCAATTTCTTCATTTAATGCAGCTGACTGGTTGCTATATGCTCATGCATTCTTCTTTTTTCCTTTTGACCATAAACACAGACAGCAAAATTCCTGTTATAAAGTTTTATTGTTTTAAAGTCATGGTAATAATGCTTGAGCTGCAGTCTAAAACTAATCAGTCAAGTTCTAAAATCATGTTAAACTTGGTGATCCAAAGGAAGTTATCCAGAGCATAAGGCAGGGATATTGGGATATAAACTGAATGAAACTCTACCCCCAAAAACCCCCAAAACCCAAAAACCCAAACCACAGAAAACACTATTATTTTACTCCAAGCTGCAAATAATAGAAGCTGACATCCCTAGCCAAATGGCAGCGAGTTCTTATACAAAACCTGGAGGACAATAGCACCAAGAAGATACCTGCTGGAAGCACACAGGCAAAAAGCCTTCCTTGTGGATTTAGTGACTTTTCTTCAGTTCTACCACCCAGCCCAGCCTGGCCTCTGGGATATTTCACATGGCAGAGTTTCTGCAATCTTTCTTCCAGAAATGCTCTAGACAATTTGACTTTCTGTTCATGGCTCATTTTACTCTCTGGCTACGAGGCATCAGCACAGGGCTCCTGTGTTTAGCTTAGCAAGATTAAAGGGAACATTTGTAAGTTTTTGAGACTATTTTCTGGCCTTTCCCCCAGTCCCTGAAAAATGACGACTTGAAAATAGTTTGCTTCAGACTAGTTTTGTAAATCAAGGTTCTAAATCAAACTCAACAGCTAAATGCTAGGCCCCAACTAAGCTGGCACTGTCTTTTCTTAAGTCTTTGTAATCACTGCTTTAAAAAGAATGAGAAAGTTCGAAGCAATAGGCTCAGACTAGAAGGCAGTTAAACCCCCACACATTACTAAACCAACACCATTCAAAAGCAACTTCCACAAAGAACCCCTAAGGTATTTGCATGTGCAATCAGTAGAAGAGACCAGAATTATCTCAGAACTATTAAACAAATTAAAATAAATCACTTGAGACCCCTGTGTTTAATAAAGAGCTGTGGGGGGGCTGTGTTCTATATTTCCAGTTCCTCTGAATATTTTTGTTGCAGTGAAATGAATTAAAGGATGTACATTCCAGTTCAGCCTGTAGCAGACAAGCACATTCAAAGATGATATTCCCAGTGAGACACGTGAAAGGTTCTTTAGGTCCCCTGAACGCTTGTTAGGGTTCATGCATACTGTACCATTACAGTGGCTGACCCAGGGTTACCAATCACACACATTGGTGGAACAGCAGAAGAAGTTTAGCTAAAGGCAATATATTTTAAATTTGTAAAGGCACAAACGGTTATCTTGTCTCTGTCAGCACATCATAACTCAATGGTGGGACAAAGCCCATAGTAATATATTCCCATACTCCAGCAACACAGGCATGGACAGTAACAAGGACAGTCTTATACTGCAGACTTCTATGCTTTCTAGGGGCTCTGCAGCCCAGATATGGTGCACACAGGAGCAGCACGTACATATGACCTTCTTTTGATTGCCAGCTGGAAGCCTGGGGGAGGAAGAACATCTGCCAGTTTTATTCCCACATGTATTTATTTGGTTAGTACTTCCATTTCCCCAGTGTCACCATTAGGTGATTTCACCAACTTCATCAGGTAGAGAGATCATGTTGTTAGAAGTGACAAGTGTTTTTCAGAAGCAATTCAGGTGAAAGTGGCTTAAAAGGCAGAGCACTGAGGAGAAGATAGGTTTGACACCTAAGGCCTCAGAGCGGATCCAGTTAATGGCTCTGCAAGGGACTTCCAGTATGATTTAATCCCTCTTTTGACACCCTTTACAACCAGGTTAATGGTACTTCTCAACCTTGTGAGGATGATGTCAAGACTAAATCTCTAGCACTAAAGATACTCAGATTTGGTGATGACGGGGAGCTTCAGCAACTTCCATAATGAGTGATAACTGGCAGTACAGTACATACATCTATCTCTTTACATGTATGATATTAAAAAAAGCAAAACAAAACCCGTAATACCTTTGCATCAGCTCTGAATCCTGAATGATTGGTTCCGGATTCCCATACCTTCCATATACAGAGTCTAAACAGGTTTCATTCAGTTTAGTGGTAATAAAAGTACAATCATTAAACACTAGTGGCAAATATTGCATCAGGGAATGAAAGTAATAAAATACCTCAGAAATCTGAGCTTGCCCATAACAAAAAACCCCTTCCAATCTGGAAACTTCAGGACTTTGTTCTGCCCTGCCATAATGAATTAAATTGCAAGTGACTTGACTGTTTTCTGTACTCTTAACCTTTAATGTTACTTCCCCTTGGCTGGCAATACTTGGATTGCAGTCCCAGCAGTGTACCCCATTAAACCAACAATGATTCCACGCCTCCTACACTGAGAGGATCGTGAAGGCTGTGGGGTAACGGGGATGCGCTCCCCAGTGCTCATCGCTTCCCGGCACACAACAGACGCAGCCGGCAGAGTGCCAGCCTCCTGGTCCCTGTCCTGCTCCCCAAGACACCAGCGGCTTGCAAGGAGCCAGTGTGTGCTTTTTTCATCTCAGCTAGCTCTTCTACCCTGCGAGTCTCCTTTCATGGGCAACTCTTTTCTTTTGCTTATTGTCCAGCACAGCGGAGTAACTGGTTTGAGGAGGCTGGTTGGTTTTGTTTCTTGAGACAAGTATTTCGGGTAAGGCGCTGCCACATTTTCCAAACAGCTCAATAAAAGTGCGAATTTTTATATAGGGTGACTCACTACCTCATAGGGCCATTCTGCGGAGAAAAAAAAACGGACAATGATGAACTTTGAGAGTTTTGAGTCCTAGACTTCCAGCTAAATAAGAAGAAAGTTAAATAGTGGCTGCTCCGATACATTTATTTAACTCATAGTGACTGAAGGTGCAGAAACATTTTTAAGCGTGTTCTGATCTTTTGTTGAGGATTTGGAAAGGCAGGAGCATTAAAAACAGTCATTTTTCTCCAACTTAAGAAAAACTCCAAACCAAAACCCCAAAGACAGCAAACAAAACGGAACAGAAAGAGGTTTGTGATGGCCCTCACTACCCAATGCCTGACATTCAGAGGTGAGTTTGACCTGCCTATTGCACTCCCAATCGGGCTTTCTGAAACAAAGAACTTTACTACGAGTCAAAACCGTAACTATAAAGAACAACAAAGGAAGTAAGTCTCATCAATTGAGGGTTTTATGCTCCCTCCTTTGAAAGCTAAGTGAGCCTTATCTACCCCCAAAAGAGGCTTCAGTACAGGGTTTTTTTACATGTGAGCTCTAAGGGAAAGGAAAAAAATGCCTTAAGAGGGGATTTTCCAAAGTTTCATGAAATCAGTAAGTCTTCAAAGTATGTGGATCAGATGACAGAAGAATAAAAAAATAAGAAGGAACTTATTTTCTGGCTTTTATTTTTTTTAAAAAAACACTGTCATGTTACTACATGAATCTGAAGATGTTCAAGTTTCTGGAGATCACTACCTACAGATGGGTCTCTTCAAGGTGAGGAGAGGGTCACCACACTACAGCCTGTACACGTGACAGCAACTCCAGCAGACGCAGCTGAGCTCCCTCTGAGATAGCCTGCTCAGGGACCTCCGTCCGAACCCTGCTGCTGCCCAGCACTGACTGCTGGGAGGGTGCTCAGGGGGTACAGTGCTGTACAGCCCATGTGGGGAGAAACAAGCATTGAAATGCAGTGTTATTACTGCTGTGGTATCCAAAATACAGATACTGATGAACTATGGGAAAAATTCATTCTATCCCAGGCAAAACCAGTACAACATCCTAGGAGGCGGGGAGTGAACCAGTGTCCTCATTCGAAGACGGAGGAAGCAAGCAAATCCCCTGAACAGATTTTTTTATACATCTTCGCTACCTACTGCTTCCCACCATCAGGATGCCTAACTGACTCTAGATGACAACATGCATTGCTCGTGACTTAAGTTTATAAACAAGCATCTTTGTGTTGCTCCTGATATTTGGGTAGGAGCTTCCTCTACACATCCACAAACGTCAGGAGACGCCAGTCCTTCAGTAAAACACCCTGGCACTAGAAATCATATCCAACACCTACCCAGGGCTGGACTGGTCAGATACAACATTGGTTGGTATCACGCCATCACTGTGGGAACTGGGCAGCATGGAGGAGTCTGAAAACGCTCTCTCTCACTTTCAGTTCAGTGAAGATCATATTAAACTCACTTGCTACTTTTGCTTTTAATTTTCCAGAAGGTTTTTCACTGCTTCTGCTTCAAATAACATTGAGTCTGCAGTTCAGGAAGGAAAGGTCATTTCTCTAAAACAGGACACAAAACTTAAGTGCCAAGGAGCTATGTCATTTAAGAGATTAGAAGAGTGGGATGAAATTGAATTTCCTTTAGTGCTTGCCCATTACCATACTTAAGTCTACTTCATACTTACTTACTACCTAGTATGCGAATTACTGGTGAGCTCTAGTTAATAATTCTGCCAATTAATTAGGTTACCACGGGGGCAGCATGCTCATTGGTTTCATACCCTCATAAACCAGAATAATTTCTCAGCAAAATTGTTCAGAACAAAACCAATGACAAGCTTTGCTCACAAAATACCAATTTGTTTGCAGATTGCGTTACTTCCCCAATATTATTTAAAATTCAGACAAGAAACTTAAAAACAAAAGAATTCTGTGAGAAAGGAGCCTATTATTTAAGAAGACAGTTAAATGTGTGATTACTTTTTCCCACTGATGGAACAAAATACAAATCAGCCCTGGGATCACCAGACCGTCACATGGGTGAGCAGAGCTCACTGACAGAGGCTGCAGCAGTGTCATACCAGAGGGAAACAGCCAGACTTGTCTCTTTAATTCAATGAAAAGAAAGCAGATCCTAACCTGCGCACAAGAGATTCCTGAACCATTAAACTGTGGTTCAAATAGGAAAAACACCCATGGCAACAGTAAACAGGAGTTTACAATTAAAAAGGCCAATTGCTTACTGTGCAGGAACTGCTTTTTCATAAGAAAACAGGAATACAATGCCAATGATCTGCAGCTGCATGCAATTCTGCAGACACCACTTACACAGCCACGTTGCTCAGTCCTTCCTCCATAGACAGAACCAAAACATTTCTCTTATGCGGTAGACTTTTGCTACAGTTTTAGAGTTTAAAGGCTGTGTCATGGTTTGAAAACATGGTTCAGTTTGCCCTGTAGGAAGCTGAATTAGACAAGCACAGAAGTCTTTTGGTCTTCATCAGCTATGAATCACCGATATGTGATAGGATGTTACTGTATTTTAGCCACGGGGAAGCACGACATGCACTTTGTACAACAAACTGGACTAATACCCCACAAAGCAGCCAAGGTCATGTTCATCCTACATGCACACAGGGACCCATAAAGTCAACAGGAACAATAAATGCGCTGAAAGGTGGACTTTTGTCTGAGAGCCATGCTGAATCAGGACCTGGAGCCATAACACTGTCGTGAGCTTTTACACATCCATCTTCCATGCATCATACAACAGCCAAAATGCATGTGCTTTCCACACATGGTTTCAGCATATGTATTTTATATTAAGATATGGCTAGACTGCTGAATTTAGCAACTCCCTTTGTTCTCTTCTATTCATATTTTTTCATATGACACCTTCCCATTTGGTCTCTAGATGCGGATCTTACTTTGGAAACCTACACCTTGTTGCTCATTAGCCTTCCCTCCTCGACAATGAAACATAAAAGAAAAACTCTAGTCTGTCTTCCATCCTGCTCTAGGAAGAACCTCACAGAAAGACAGAAACCTCATAGATACTGACAGAGCAGACTTTCTACAACAAGGGCTTCTAAAGGAAGCTAGAATTACAGGCAATCATTAGTCGTAATTCACATACATTCTTTTTGGGGGGTCCAATTTTATCTTCTAATAAAGGAAGATTCATGGGAAGCTGCATTTTTATTAGTAACTCTGCTTTACCCCAGTTCCTAACTTGACTCAGGACTGATCCTGCACAACCTCAGCAGAGACAGCATGGGAAGGGAAGGAACTGACTGTGCCATTTAGCATTGCACCATGTTAAGGTCTCCCTGCAAGGGCCTTTGCAGCTAGGGAGATGAAGTTCTCCCACCTCTGCTCCCACTAGTGGAAAATCTTTGCCCAGTGGAACCCTCCTCACTGACCCACCTTTCCATAAAACAGGAAATTATCACGCATTGTGAAACAACAATCACCATGCCTTCAGCATTGCTAACATAACCACCTAAACAATACACACTTGCTAATTCTCCACCTACAAGAGGGTATTTTACTATGAACCCAAGCACTGTGAATCACAGACCATAAATCCTAGTCTTGATTCTGCTCCACAGCAGCATCAGCCTTCCCCCACTCCAATTACCTCTTGCTCCTGCACACCATCCTTTTCCTCTATAATTCAGTGCTGTATCCAATATCCACCACTGCCTGTGTTTTGTGTGGGGAAGGAGAAGGAGGTAGTGGAGAGAGTGCAGAAGGGCAAGCTTTCTCTCCACTAATTAAGTGCGTGGAGTTTGCAGTAACGGTAAGGGATGGACATGTGGGTGGAAGGTATGCACTGCCTTCATTTTCCAGATTCTTCCTTTCCTTTGGTTTTGTGTCAGCAATGCTGCATGTACATCAGCTTTTGATTTTTATGCCTTTGTGGCTTAGGGCCATCAGGGTTGCTATATACACACAAACATACAACATAGCTGTTTCACAACAATGACTTTTGTGCATTAATGCTGCAGAGGGTTTGCCATCAGAAAGTGTTACTAAAGACAAGAACATCAGTTCTAGCAACAGATTGATACAAAGAAGTGTTATTTAAAACACAAAGAGAAAAAAAGAATGGGAACATGAGGAGAAAGGGAATACAAAATGCTTTTGCAAATATTTATTAAACAAAAGGACTGCTCAGATGTACTTGTCCAAATTATTTTCTGATGTAACTTCATAGGCTTAGAAGGAGTGAGAATGAAAGTATCTGCTCTTGAAATGTATCATCTGTTCACCATACTCATGTAGGTGGGCAGGTTACCTTTAAAACTATAAGTTATAAATTTAAAAAAAATAAATTATTGGATGCAACTCACTCGAGATCAGCTTGTCTACATTAATCTCATCTTCTTATAAATGAGTCACTAGAAACAGGAAGGTTTGTTTCATGGAATTCCAAAAAATTCAGGCAGGATTCTAAAAAAACATAAGGTTTAATTCAAATAATTCAGGCTTCTGCCTGCAAAACTGGGCTGATCTTGCAGATGAGTTAACTTTCTTGGGATGTCACTTATGGTAGTAGACAGAAGTGACCAGAACCACATGGGAAAAAAAAAAAAGAGCATGAACGCAGTCTCAGATGCACCACCATAGATGTTACCTCTTCTTGTTTGCCTTCATGAGAAAAGGAACGCTGGCCATATTGGATTCTGCTAATTTTTGTTTTACCCAGGTTTGCTCATGTTTCCCTAGTCCTGAGAAACTTGACTGAGGCTCACTGAGGAGTATTCAGATGAACAAAGAGGCATTTCAAGGACTGTCACTACAAATTTGTATTTGTTCAAGAGGACTGTCTTATAGAAGGAAAACCACAGCAAACTTAACAACTCGGGCTACATAGTCTGAGATTTGGATCGCTTTTTATTTCTTTTCCACATTGCATGTGACAATGAAAGGTTGTGACATCCTAAGTGGTTCCAGACTCCATCAGGCTGTCCACAATGAATTAAAAACCAATAAAATCCAGATGCTTTCTCAAGTAAACACTTCCTTTCTCAGCAAAGCAAACCAAATGCAAAGGATACTGCTGAAAGTTTTCTTCTAGCATGCTTATTTTATATAAAGGTATCTTATACTTCACTGGCACTTAAGTGTTCTCCTTCCAACACAATAAACCCCCTGGCACTCTTTTCCTGTATTTCTGGTGTTGGAAGCCAAATTCTTGAGAAAATATCTCACTTACATGAATGATTTTAATTTGCTTGTAGATATTTAATGAAGTCTACATCTAAAATAACACTGACAAGTTAAATTGGCTCCTGGAACATAGTTTGCAATGAGCTAGAGTAAATAAAAATACTAGTTCTTTAAAAAAAAATGTAAATTCAACTTTCAAAGCACAGAATTTGTGTCCCAAACAAGGAACATGAAATTGCTTACCAGTACAAGAAAAACATATCTACTTTTTATTAGCAGGCTGAGAAGTGAAAAAGCAAAAATTAATAAACCCACAAAAATTACAAAGTAAATGCATTATGTTAAACCATTTGTCGTAATCTTCTAAAAGATTTTTCTTAACACAGGTAAGGACTTTTAAATGAAATATAAATATTATCCCTAAGTGGAACTGTGTTCTTGAGAAACACTTCAAACATGAGATTCTAATTGCAATTCATTGCAATTTCCTTAGTAAAAATAAATCAAAACAAAACAGACACCTCCAGATCCTACCCTGCAGATCACAACAGTTTATCGAACCTGGGCATACCTGAAGAATATGAATACCTCTGTGTTGGTGTCCTCAATACCTAGAACTATTCAAAGAAAGGTATCCCCATAGATACTACTTTTAGTCCTCTCTCTTCTGTTGCGAGGGTACTTCCATTTTCACTACCAGTTTGGTGCTCCTGGGCTACAGTGAAAAAAAAATGAAGCTGACTATTTGCACAGCCAGTCTCTTTCCATTAAAGCCCAGCAGCACAGCAGACAGAAACATCTAGCTTTCTGCAGCAACAACAGGGATCTACTTGTCAGAAGATAGCGGCTTCATTCTTCTTTGCCATACGTATGGCTTTCTATAGATCCACCACCGGCCCCCATTGAGCTGCGGCAGTGACTTGGTGGAAGGCAAATGCAATATTGCAAATTTATTCCAAAATACAGTTCTTGTAAGGACTGTACAAGGCATTGCTTGATCCAGAAGAAGCTCTGAGAGATTAAACAATTCTATACCTTCTCATGCTCCAATATAAGAATGTTATTTTCAAGCTTAAAGTGCTGCCAGGAAGTTTTTTTTCTTTTTTGATTTAGGATCTTCAGCTAATATGCATCCATTTGCCTAAGAAGAAAACGCACCCCGCACCACCAAATTTCACCCCTAATCTTGTCATCTTGAAAGCCAACAAGAGATTTCAATATAAAGTGATAAAAATAATCCAACTGTATTTAATTGGAGCATGTACTCCAACAACACTCAGGGTGCTCCCGGAAACCAAGCAGAGCTTCCCTTTTTATGTCACTTTTGTTGACCTTTGAAGAAAAAAAAAAAAGAAAAAAAACCAACAAAAATTTAAAGAAATACAGGAAAACATGAAAAACAGCAATAACAAACAAGTAGAATGAGGTAATCCTTGGCAACAACTGAAGTTGTGGCTGTAGCCATTGTCCCACACTTTAAGACGTTAGAAGAGCTGAAAATATTTTTGCATGCTAAAACCTGATGTCATAGCCCCATGTTTTTTCTGATCCAGTTGCCATTGCTCGCCCTAATAGCCGATCGCTTCCTCACACCCTTCTCACTTCCTCTAGCTTTGGGTAGTACTCAGACAGGTTCTCTCCTCCCTTCCCTCTCTGCAAGTCCACAGTAACTCCATGGAAACCCATAGAAGGGTGCTGGATATTTACCTCTCATGGAGGACACAGGTACCGGTCCCACCGCAACTTTAGAGTGAGGAGATTTTCAAACGACTTCACTTTAGCTGTTAGACGCTCTCAGTTCTGAGAAAAGGGTTTTTCAGTCTTACAAACTGTTGAAAACACAGCCTTTTAACTTATCACACATTCTGATAAAGTGATTTGGAAAGCCTTAAAAAAAATCTTTGACAGGAAAAAGGGGGTGAAACATTCTTTAAAGAGGGCTTAGATAGAAAGAATATAAATTTCTTCTGACCAGGCCACATCACAGAGGTTTTCTTGATAAAAGCAACATGTTGATTTATTCCATTCCTTTCCCCTGCTGCCCAGGCTGTGAAATACAGGCAGATGATGCAATCCCTCCGAGAGAGAAGGAAAGGAGGAAAAATAAAAAAAAAGAAAGAAAAAGTCAGCAAGAAGGCAAGAGACTATTTCACAGTGTAGCATATTGCTGGCATGTCCAAAGTTACATAAACCGTTCCTGAAGGGATTGCAGGAGCTCCCAAGTTCACCACATTATGGGCAGGACTGGAAACAGGGTGTTCCAGACCCCTCCAGCCCTGGGGGGCTCAAAGCCCACCCCAGCAATGCTCCCCCTGCCTTCAGCCCAGGCAGGAAAAGCATCCAAAACAGACTGACAATCTTAAAAACCAAACAAAGCTGTTATCACCATTTGTGTTTATTAAAACCAACACTGGTGATTCCTCCTAACTAAAGATCAGCAGAAAGGCTTTTGTTCTGATGTCTGAACTCATCAAACGTGCTTACCCTTTCAAAACAAAACACAACAGAACAAAAGCAGAGGCAGGAATTATAGTCTCTTCTTAAATTGTGTGTGTTCCTTACCAATTTCTGCATAATATGTTTTCAAGGCTAAATCACTAAAATTTACTTGAACTCAAGAACATTCTTTCTATTTGTGAGATACTAATTATACAGTGTTAATTTGCACATGAAATAACATAAAATTAGATTAACATAAAGTTAAAGCATTAGATGATTTCATAACATGATGGGTTCATTTTTTTCAGCGTAAGAAATGATTTTAATGTAATTTATGTATCTGTATCTACACATAGGTCAGATCAAATTCCCTGCAAAGTCTGGAAAGGCTTGCTTTATTTCAGTGTGGCTTTGAATTAAACAGTATCTACAGTATTGCTAAATTCTTCCACTTCTCCCATTCTCATTTAATCGCAACTTGAGTCTCATGATATTTAGCCTTTCGGACAAATTCACTAGGTTCTGAAAGAACCAGCTTAGGACATTCAGTTTTCATTTATATAAATTTAAATAAATGCTACATTATTTTTTTGATCATCAGGGATTTGCTTAACGTGTGTAATAGTTGAATCCTTCAGTTTCAAAGACCAGAAGATAAACTGAAAAAAGAAAAATCAACCTCCATTTAAAAAGAAAAATCTCATTAAGTTCTCTATAGTAGGAAAATAATTACAATAGAGATCATTCAGTTATTTCCAACTTCAAGATAAGTGAATTAATTTTAAAATTATAGTGTCTTCCTAGATTTCATCTTGCCTGTCACAGCCAATTAGTCAAGGGCAATTATACACAAGAGCAGTGCATCATGAAAAATCAAGTGGTGGTTATAACGGTGTATGCAAAGAACAACACTAATATCCAGATATCAGTTATGCCTTCTCTCAGCTTCATAGGCTCAGGGATCATCCTGCATGGTGGATATCTGATCTGGATTGAGCAATGGCCAGACACGCAATATGGCAGCCTGCAGCAGGAAACGAAGATGACCTTGGTCAGCTGAAACAGCAAAGGAAACCAAGGTAGAGGGAGTGTAGTGCTCAGCGACATTCTTGCCTTAGAACTTCATGCCAGAATATCATGACAAATCATATAGGTATGTCCTAAGTTCTCTGAAAATAAATTATAATGCCAGCCGTGGTCACTTTTTTTTTTAGCATGTATCTTCTGACACAGGAGTCAGCCCAGATCTCTCAAAGGTCAAACCAGTGGAGGAGGTGACTCAAGAGGGCAATGTTACAGATGTTCAGTCCATCCCAAGCTTTGCCATTGTAACTGCTTCTTCAAAATATTTATAATGCATGGCAAGAAGCTTGCACAGAAGAAACACCAGCTGAAGTCATCAGATCTAATTTTGCTAAACATATAGACACGGTGGGATTCAGATCTGCTCTCTGAACACAGCTAATGGCCAACATACATGCAGTCTGACTGGCAGACGTACCAACCCAAATAAACCTATCTTGAGGAACACTGTGTTGTACCCTTTTCAAGTGGAATCAAATCAACAAACAAAAAAAATAATGGTTCCTCAAGAGAAAGCATGGTAGTAGCTGGACAGTGGGATTGTGAATCCCACTCTACCTGTACTTGAATTGGGCTCTGCTCTCCATTGATAGTGCTGTTCAGACATGTGTAAACCGTTTTGGAAATAGTACAACCATAACAACGAGCCAGAACTGAACAGTGGGACCTGAAAGTCTATGCTTACACTCCTGACATAATTCTCAGATCTGGAAAGACCAGCCCTGTCGAATCCATTTCCAGACACTGGATAAACACTGTAAATCCCTTGCCACCACCCTGTGATAGAAGCATTCATCATATCATCATTGCAGCAATTCCAAAAGTCTTTGGCACTGAAACGGCAGATACAACCTTAACTGCCCCTGGCCTGACCTCTGCTACCACTGACGGTACCAGGAATGAAATGGCCTTTGGTTGGTGCACTGTCTGACTAGCAAGCTTGGAGGAGGAGTTTTGTTCCTCTGCAAAATCACAGGGCAGAGGGTACTACTGCACATCCAGCACCAGTCCTCTGGCAGTTGGGAGGCTGGTAACACCAGCAAGGACCTCTGAAGACAAGGTGATAGCTCTACTCTTGTTTGCCCTCTTATTGGAGAATAACTAACCCCTTCCCTGTTACCTACATGTTTAAGCTAATTGGGTCACAAAACAGTGAGCAGACGTGTCTAAGATGGGCCATATCTCATCACTCAGAATGAACACCTGAGTATTTCAGGTCCTCCCAACAGCCATGCCAAAACTTACTTAAATACATTGCACAAATAAAAAACCTCATGTTGTTCCCCACCTCAGGTGCAGACCTTTCCTACTTCTCCATTACATTAAGACCAATTCTGATTTAAGTGTCCCCAAATGCCAACTGCAGCCCAGACACCAGAGGAGTAGCTTCAGGTTAGAATAACACTGCAGTCTCAGGGCCGAATCTGGGATCTTTGCTCCCTACATCTTACCGGGTGATGTCCACTGCTGTCCCCAGGGACCTCTGCATGTTCAGTGGGACTAGGCTGCTGGCTCTGGGCTTGTTGAGAGACCTTTAAATAAGTTTATTAAGTTATTTAAGTAACGCATATGACATGATTTACATACAGACAAAACCAGCCAAGACAGCAGAACAGGCGTTGAAGCTTTCTCCCAGAATCTCTCCTGTCCTTTATTTCCAGTAGACCAACAGTACCGCAAGTAAAGCTGCCACCGATTGCACTGCTGCCACCAAGGTGCCACTGATGAGCAAACAGAAACTTGGCCCCAAATGTCCTGCCTCTCCCCATCCCCTTACACCTCTCTAAAGCAGGAGATGTAGGATAGTTCCCATCTGTTGCAGGATACTGGCTGAGGCTGATAGTGAATGTTATTAATAGTAATAAAAAAAAAGGTAATTAAAATCCAAGTGGTCAAAACAAAAGAATTGCTTGATATTGCATGCCAGACCATAGGGGAAAGACCTAAATAACTTAAATCCAGAATCACTTCTGCTGTCCTTTTTCAGAACTACCACTCTCAAAGGGATACAACAGCACCGCAGAATATTTGGACTAAAAAAAAAGGGTTAAAGGCCTGCAGAACATGGGCCCATGCATTTCTCTCTGTTTTATAGACTCTCAATCTGAGATTTAACCTCAAGTCTTACCTAATAAACAAATTATTAAATATTCAACATTTTTATTTTGCAACAACAGCCCTAGAAATATAGACAGATCAGTGGTGGTGAACACCATTGCCATGAGGCCCAGTCTCAATGTCTTGGAGACTGGGATGCCCTTGGATAGATGGTGTTAAATGCAGACAAAGGCCCATTACTGCCATGACACTAGCTGCTAGTGTAGTCCGAACCAACATGTCTCCACAGCTGAGAAAGATAGTTTAATGCCAAGGATTTACGTAACAGGTGTAAACAGCAGAGGAAATACTCTGGCAAACCTACACACTGAGCCCAAAACCCATCACTAAGACAATAAAAACAAAGCAAATAAATAGGGAAAAAAATCCAGTAATTCTACAAACACACTGACTGCAGTGTTAAACAAATACACCAAATTACTTTGTAAATTGCCAAGTGCTGTACTACTAGGTTTCCTCCTGCACAGTGTCAGTACTGCAACTGCAGGTCTGGTTAGGATCACCACGGTGAAAAATAAAACTTGTGAGATAGGCCACACAGTTTCTTTGAACAATAAATTATCTTCAGCCTGGTTTGAACAGCATTAAAGTGTTTTCAGAATTCAACGGGGAAATTTCAGCCTCTCTCAAATGTCAATGACAAAAATCTCATTTGTGTCAGCGCAATCAGGTTTTAACCCCGACCCTACCTTACACTTGTTACAACATCAGAAGTACTGATCTTAGATAAAGCAAGCAAAATGGCAACACATGCATCAACAACACAAGAAACACCCTCAGATTAGGAAAACTGTCCTTTAGAAACTGTAATATTTGTAAGGTCAAACCATGCTGTGCTCTGTTCCCAACACTGATTTTGGACCAGTCATTGCAGTTTTCTATGTTTCAGTGACAACAGCTGCAATAGGGGGGGCAAAACCACCCCCACAAGCACCTTTTTTTAAAAGCTCATCCAAACTGAGTGGAGAGGAAAAGTTATATCCAGAGCTCTAGTATGGTATCGCTAAGTGTTGACACCAAGTTTAATATGACCAGCAAAACTTTTCCACTTCCACCGAATTCTTTTTCTTTCCTTTTGTTTTACAGACTGCTGAAACAGTGATAGTCCACATCTGGTTAGTGTCTGGTTCAAGACAGACACCAAACAGAAAAGCCCATGTTTGGGATTAAAGAAGCAGGCATTCACTACACAGGGCAGAAGAGCCATTTAATGCTTTTCTATACAGCAGCAGGGGGGGGCGAAGGTGTGCTGTAATTTTGGGGACATTTTGTTCTGCTTTCTGAACCCCAAACAGTTCAAATTTAGTTTTCTCGATCCTTCTTTTCTCTGTTCAGAGACTGTGTCTAATAAAAACAATGAAATACACAATAAAGATTAAGCTATTTCAAATGTTTCCAACAGCAACTGCATAACGTGTATACAGGGAAAGCATAAAATGATTTCTTCAGTGATAGCCTTACCACACATAACAGCCCCAAAGACCCCTCGGTGTTACTGACTAGACACGGTAGGAAAACAAAGCGGTAATACATACAGAGGGCACTAACAAAAAATGGAAATAACCATCATATAGGTATACTACTATAGAGAGACATCCAGCAAGGAAGTGATGAATACATTAATGGAAAAATAAGCAGAGATCAACGGATGCTACAAACGAGGATAGAAACTACGCTACCCATTAAAAATAGTAGAAAAGCAGCATAAAATGGTATTTCTGAAATTTCCATCTCTCCTACATTATCAACATATGCTCTTTAAGCATCACTATGTTCAGTTTACTTATTGCAACAATAGATGAGTAATTACTTAATGCTGTAATGGATTGTATTAAATCTCTTTGAAATGTGATGAGTCTAACAGCAATCCAGCATGTAGAAAAAGCATTAAAAACCCCAGCATAATTAGCCTCATTTCTGGAAGAAGGTATCAGAAACAAAGGCAGCCTCCTCCTTAAACATGGGCACAGATCACCCCGTGAACACAGGCACATACTGTACATGTGAAGGAAAAAAGACCTTTCAGGGACTACTCCTGTAAGAGGAGGATGTATGACCAAAAAAAACTGAGAGAAAAAAAAAAACAAACAAGCCAAAGCAAACCCCCAGTGGAGGCAGACAAGCAGAGGGAGCGCAGCATGACTAAGCACTAGGCTCATGGACCCCACCCCCTCAGGCAGCATTTTGTTCTCCAAGTAAATAGCATCTATCTGGGGCTCTGTCCCATTTCCTCCGTTTCCCTCCACCACCACCACCCCGCCCCCCCAAACATGCACACACCCCCAGCAGCAATATCGGATTTTGCATATTCTTTGCTGACATGCAGGGCAGTGGCACAGATACACAACTCATAACATCATTTGCTTGTCCTCATCACTACAGCTTGCCTTGCCTGCAAATTTTGCTCAGCTGAATCCAAGAAGGCAAATTATATTATTTGGTAACTGCAGAAAAGATGCTCAGCAATGTGAAAATGACAATAAATTGAAAACATTTCATCGCCGTTACGTTAGTGATTTGTTAATGTCAGGGCGCAACCTTGGATGTCTGAAATGTAGGTCTTGCATTAAAAAAACAAACACAGCAATGTAACTCATGATGTGCTTCAAAATGGAACTTGTCACTTTAACACGTCTACTAAAACCATTTTCCTCTAGGATGTGATTACAGGTACTTGAGGAACAAACATGTGGCCTGAAGATAGAACACGTCTGAAACCTGCCTACTGCTTTACAGTGAACCGAGTCACACCGTATTCACAATTGTCCATTGTACCTGCTGACTGTGATCCTGTTAACGTCACCTTGCTCACAAAAAACTTAACAGACAATAAAATGAATTGCAAGAACAAAAAATCCCATTATAAAGGAAGCACATCCATAAGAATATTCAATATTCTGCCCATGTGGACAAGAAGTAGGTCAGAGTTTCTCCCAGAGATATACCTGTCAAAGCTACGTTACAAATACACAGCTATAAAATGAATTAAGCAATCCAAAGAGACAAGATCTAAACTTTGTTATCCTTGTTTCATTCTACAATAGAGAGAATAATGAAGGCAGAGATTGATGCTACTGAATAAGAGACACGTCATCTTCTGTATTATTCTTCATCAGGACATACCACGAGCAGAGATTAAATAGATGCCCAGATAAGTTCAAAGGATACACCTATCAAACTTAGGTGTTTCTAATAGGCCCTTCACAAGGGTATCTAGACTATTAAAAGGAGGTAACGCAAAGACTGTAAAATGGGTGAGAGAGTCAAAGAAAAGGAGCTACTCTGAATTGCTTAATGGGATAACCACAGGGAAATGGAGATGGGAAAGAAGAGGCAACAATAACATTGTGTTGTTTTGGGTTTGTGCGTGGGCGTTTTGGTATCGGGGGAGGGGGCCGCAGGGGTGGTTCCTGGGAAAAGCTGCTGGAAACTCCCCCAGCTCCAAGTCAGACCCCATCAGTGACGGTGGGAGCGCCTCTGGGAGAACAGATTGAAGAAGGGGAAGTGGCAGTGAGTGGTGGGATTGGAATGTGAAAGGAACCCCTCTGCAGATACCCAGGTCAGTGAAGAAGGAGGGGGAGAAGGGGCGCCTGAGGAGGCTGATGGCCCTGCAGCCCCTGGTGAGACAGCAGGCTGTCCCCCTGCAGCCCAGGGAGGTGAACGGTGGAGCGGAGGCTCCCCAAGATGGCCGTAACTCCATGGTAAAAACCGCGCTGGAGCAGTGTGTGACTGGAGAGCANGAAAGAAGCGGCAGCGGCGATGTGTGGCGAGCTGACTCAACCCCCATCCCCTGTTCCCCTGCGCTGCCGGGGGGAAGGAGGTAGAAAGCACCGGGAATGGAGCTGAGCCGGGAAGGCGGGAGGGGGGGGGGGAGGTGTTCTGAGGTTTGGTTTCCCTTCCCAATACCCTTGGTTTTGATTTGATTGGTAGTCAATTAAATGGATTTTGTTTCTTCCCCAAGTTGAGCCTCTGCCCGTGACCATAAGTGGAGAGTGATCCCTCCCAGTCCTTGTCTCGACCCATGAGCATTTCTTTATATTTTCTCCTCCCCATCACACACAGGGTGAGGAGTGAGCAAGCGGCCACCTGGTCCTTTGTTGCCAGCTGGGCTTAAACCACAACAGTGTTTAATTTTGCCTCCTCCCAGTCAGCAAAGCCCATAGGGACTGATTCATCTCTCCTTTATATCAACATAAATGATAAGGTACTCCATAGAAGACCACAAATTTACACCAATATAAGCAAAAGAGAATTTAAAGTGACCTTAGATTACTCCAGATACTCCAAATTATGTTCATGTTGAAATGAAACAGGCTTTTCTCCACAGGGGTGGAGAAAACTTGGCTTTACCAACATACTGTTCCAGCCATGACCCAGGACATCTCTACACAATGAAGCAAGAGAAAAGCTGGGCTACCCACCCTATCAGTGCCTTCCCTGAGAGCAAACATACCCTCCAAGTACAACCCTTACTAGAAATCCAAGACCCCACCAAGATACAGACCATGCCCGACCTTCCCCAAAGACACAACTCCACAGGAAAGCAGTCTTCATTACTGCGAGGGCTGCTGCCTGTGGATCCATGTCTCCTTTTAAAGGGGATGGTGTAGGAGCCCATTCAGAGCCACTGTTCTTCCTGTCACAGTCACTCTTCACTATTGCTCCCAGCCACAGGCAGTAAAATATGGGGATGCCTCTGAGATCCTGGGTGCCAGCAGAAAATAAGCAACAGCCTGGTGTTTAATAGCAAGCCTGCTTGTAACTACAGCATATGGTTCTTTCTCTGTGAAATGCGATTTCTTTAGGATAGAGATTATAGTGCATTGTGTTTGTTAAAGAACCACCACAGTAATAAAAACAATAATATAATACAATTAAGCAGTAAAGGTAATAGTGCCTTCCATTCACAGATCTGAAGTTTAATGACTCAAACTTGGCAGCACCCTGGGAGACTTGAAAAAAAGAGGTTTTCCTAGCCGTTAGAAAAGGGCAAATGAACATATACAGGCAGATTAAATGATGATCCCTTCAAAGGCAGGAGAAGAACCTGTGGCTGAGGTGGGGAAACCCCCGAATGTCAGACCACTGTTCACATGCTGCCCTTCTCAGTAGTATCATTTTATCAAGGAGGCTGTATTGCTGGGCACCTCTGTGCCACCTGGAAAAGTTATAGCAGCATACAACAGAGAGCTGAGTTAGGTAGAGATATCCCAGTGTGGCTCCTGGAGTAAAAAGACACTTCTTAATTTACTTTTGTCATTTGGGAACACCAGCCCACACAGTACACAAAGCCAACAGCAGCATGGGGTGCCCATTTTGATCCTACTTGTTCATGTCCTGCAACTTCCTCACCAAATCTCTCTGACCCATGGCCTACAGACAGGCAGAACCAGACATTATTGGGGAGAGGGGGAGGCAAAAGTTGTTCATAGCATTTATAGCTCTTTTGCTTTTAAGTATCGTTTATGTATAATGGTAATACCTGCTGTAGAAAACTGCACATGGACCCAACCATCCCATTCACCTGAGCCATGGATTTGTAGGTTCGCATCTCCTGTTGCTGGGTTTGAAACCGCTTAAATCCCCCAACACCAAGGGACTTACTGACAGTTTACAGTGAAAAGCAAAATCAGATCTGAGAGAGAGGAATCAATGTGAAGCATTGCAAGTACAAGAAATGCATCTCAGCGGATGTGAAGCAGCCTGTTGTGCTTCATTACCAAGCAAGAAGAAGTTTTGTGGGCTCCCACAGGCAGGGGTCAGCTCACAGGCAGCTCAGCATGGCACTGCACCTCCGTACTGTGCCATGGGCCACCAAAGTGTTTTACACGCTCTCTCAGTGTTTCCCGGTCAGCAGGGAGGGAGGGTGCTCTGCAGGGAAAGGGGTTACACCTTGCTTCCCTGGACCGGGAAGGTATCATGTGTGTGTCAATATGGGTCACAATTGGTTTCATTTCCCTGAAACATATCTGTGCTTTCAAGCACCAGTGAAATGCTAATAAGCTAAATACTGCATCTGTAAGTAAGTACCCCGTAGTAGTACTACCCCTTCTGCAGATACAGCCTTGAGGGAAGGCGGCTAAGGGTCACTCTCACCCCGGAAAATCAGCTGGCATTAGACAGCTGCCAAAGCTGGAGGACCAGACTCAGCCTGCCTGCTTCCCCCACATTGTACCTTGCATCCCACTTACTCAAAGATGACTCGGGAGCCACCAGCTGCCCCCTTGGCACCAGAGCAATTGATCTCAGGAGGCTGGATCCCACCGCTCGGTATAGCTGCTTGCACTGGCGAGCTCAAGAGCTGATTTTGGTATGACCATACACAGACCCCAGCACAGCCCACTATGCTGAAGGGGAACGCACAAAGGATCGGGAATTTGAGCTGCATGAGTTACCTGACCCCTTGGTCTTCAGCAACTAGACCTGCTGTCCACTTCAGAAAACATGGGATGCTAAGGCAAGGACTGGGATTTCAGGAGTCCCGGGACTGACAGCACCCTGAGGCAAGAGCCTTACCATTGCTTTCAGCACTCAAGCTCAGAGAGCCAACACAGTGGGAGGAACAGCCACAGGGAGCACAAAGCATAGCCCACATCCAAATAGCTGCAACTGTGGACTTTGAAACAAAAAGACCTTGATATAGTAAAATGACTAAGAAAACACACCTGTGACCTCTAGACTTCATGAAAGCAGAGATGAGTAATCACACAGACTATACTGTTGACTACTAGTTACAGAGCTATGGCAGAAACTCATTAATGTCATTAGAAAGTTTCTATTCTTAGTCTGAATTTGGATGTTCCTCTCTTGTGCGCATAGACCGTGGTTGAGAAAGTTAAATAAAATCCATTTCCTTATATAGCAGAAAGCTTTTAGGCTATAAGCATCCCATACCAGATGGATTTTCAGCCTAAAAATTTACATTATGATGACAATTCAGACATTAATTCTTTGTTTAAGCCCTGTGGATTGAGCAGTTCTTAAAACACAAATCTTTTAATAAAAATAATAATGAAAAATAAATCCATGTATATATAGAAAAGGATTATGGAAAAGTCTCTCTTTAGGAGGGAGAAAAAGAGTTGAACAGACTTTACTGAGAACTTACATTGTTTTATAGTTCGTGATGCATGTTTCTACTATTTTTCTTTAAGATTCTCCTACGGAATAGCAGGGACTTTGTCCCCTACTACTGTGCATGGCTCAGAAAAATCTATACAGGTATAATTTTATGTAAAGGTTCACCTTCCATGAAAGCCCTTTTTTTTAAAACGCAGCTAGAATTAAAAACCAAAACCAGTCAACTTTCTAGAGATGCAGCCAAGTGTGGAAGGTTATGTTTTCTAAAACACCAGGTAACACAGTTTCAGTAATGCTCTTCATGTACCTACTTAAGTATCAGCAAACAGAGGGAACAAATATCCTAATTAATCTGCAGGCCACAATCCCCACCCATTACCCACAGACTGGTTAGCTAGGGCTCTTCTTCTCCCTAATGTTGATACCATTGACAAAAGAACATCAGTCTGAAGAGCAAATGCTGACCTGGCAGAGCTGGGCTCACAGGAATCTGAAGAGGTGCTCTTCCCTTCTGTAACACCTTTATCCAAAAAGCAAAAGATCCTTCCAGTATCAAATTCTGCAAACTCTGTTTTAAAGAGGAGGAATTATAAAGACAGTGAAAATTTAAATAATTCGCTGGTATTTTTATGCTGAATGAGTAGCAATCTGAAGCTTGACTTCATGGTCTGTCTTCTAGCCACCATACTGGTGGGCTTACTTAGTAAGCCAGCTGGGCTCTCACAAATATATATTCACTTCTAGGTGTGCATCAATAATAGCTCAATAGTTCACAAAAATTAAAAAAAAAACCAAAAAACCACCAAGTAAACATGAACACAGGACCAATATCTCCACTCAGACAAATGCATCTTACATTTAATTCTGAGGACAGGAAAGTAATTTTTAAACAGTTCTGCTAAAGAGGCCCAATCCGCACATACAGTTCCTGCAATAATCCTGACCCAATGCATTCACAAACCTCTACAGCTCCCTGCAGCCACCACCAGTGCCTGTGGTGCTAAACCACAGGGCCAGTCCTGTCAAAGTCTTTGACAGCCAGAAAAAAAAGCTGTTAAAATGGGACCTATTTATTTAACAGGGTAGCAACACAGGAAAGAACACCAGGAATGTCTTTACACACTGGTACAAAAGGTATGAGCCAGCTCACTTGATGAAGCCATGCTGGAGTGTGTGGAATTTACCTCTAGATATGCACATTTATACTGGGAGGCCAGGTCCATAACAGCCACAGGGCACAGCCTGGTGTCCTCTTACAGACAAAGGTATTCTCTTCTGGCACGGCCATCGCAGCAGGCACAAAGGATGCAGAAGAACCCCTCGTTTGGGGGCTAGCTTAGCAACCTTTTGCTGGGAGGGAGCAATTACACAGCACCACGCTCTGTTGAAGTTCCCCAGTTGCCCCAGTTTAGGCTGGGTCTCCCTACATCAGGTATTCTTCATGCCCAAGGGCGAGCGTGGAGAAGGCAATAAAGAGAAGGTGTTGTCCATGCTTTACATCAGAGGAGACATAAAGCTGGCGTCCTGGTATTCAGGCACTATCATCCTAAAAACTCTCCCTAAGGGTTTTAAGCAGCTGTGAATTTGTAGGAGGAGAGAAGGAGCCCTGGAGGACAAAGCAGGTGAGAGCACTGGAGGTGAAAGCACTGCTACGTGCACAAGGGTGGAGAGAAATGGCTGGCGGGCACTGTGATAAACCTCCATGTCTCTTTGGCAGTAACAGAGGCGTCATTTTTTTATCACTGAGCATAAAAGTGGCATAGAAGGCCCAGAAAGTCATCTGCAGAGCATAAAGTTAAACTAACAACACTGGCCAGAAGCACAAAATGCTGGAAAATCCTGGGTTAGCTTGATGGCCTCATTTCTCATCACTGTGAGCAAAGGTGGCCTTGTTTTAGTAGATATTTTACATTACATCAAGAGAATAAAATTATTTCAGTGTGAACATTTAGAACAAAGGCAGAAGGTAAAAGATGTGTCCTCTTACGGTGGCCTGTATTTCTTAGGAGATGTATTACTGACTGAAGAAAAGAAACTGGGAAAAACCTCTACCTACCAACCCTCTTGATACACAAGGAATCTGAGAAAACAGCATTAAAATTTAGTATTGATTCTTACGGACAAATTCCCTTAACAATGCAAGTCAGTCGGTCTGCAATTAAGAAAGACACAAACCTAAGGAACCAGGCCCAATTTTTTGGCAAACAGACTTTGTTAGTGTACTTGGCTAAAATCAAGATCATCTTAAAATGATGACACACTCATTTATTTTGGTGTGGCAATCACCTAGGAACTCAGAGCAGAATAAATGCAAACACAGTTCAGCCCCAAAACCTTATGTAATGCTTGAGGAATGCATGCGGACACTTTAAAGGTAATTTAGAGTTTTGGGGGTTTTTTAATTCTTTTTAATAATTTTCATTAAAAGAAACAAGAGATAAAAAATAGGTGACAGAGTTTGAACCTAATATTGCAGTCCTATCACAGCATATGTTAAACGTATGATAAAAAAAGTCCACCTAGCCTATTATCTCTAATAGCATCTGTGAATTTTAGAAACTGCCATTTCTGTAGACATCTGAATTGGTCACTGGAGGTGGTAAATAAGATGATTTGCCACAGATGTGAGGAACCAAATCCCAGAGCTGTGTGGAGAACAAACGAGAGCTCTGTTCGAGCCACAGCAGAGCCTTCTTTCCTCCCTGTTCGAGGCCAAACGCACCCACAAACAGCTGCAATAAAGCCATCACATCAGTTACGGCCCTACCGCTGCTGGGGAACTGCACAAAGTTGCATTTACTTGTTAAAAATGATTGATTTTTAGCTCCCCTCTGTATCCACACTCCGCACAATTCCCCTGCACGCTATGCCATCTGCTGTAATTCTCCCAGGTTGGCTATGGCATACCGTGACATACAAAAAATCAATCAAAATCGCTCAATACGTCAGCGCCCAAGGAAGAAGGGCCTTATATGCAACCTCACCATTTATTTCATGGTGTACTTTTGCTGCCTGCCCAGCTAGCATGGAGACAGTACATTTCTCCCCTTTCCAACAATGTGATCTTATCACAGGCAGCTGGCCCGCACTCTGCACTTTCATTTTTATTGTGTGGGTTCTCAAACTCTGATGCAAATAGTCTGCCGAACATCCTCCCTCCACGGCATGTGGTTTGTTTTTTTTTTTTTCCTCTTCAACCTCCTTCCACACGGCGCGCTCCAGCGTCAGGCTGGCTCCGGCCAGCTCCCATTGTTCACATTGTTATTTTCATGTCAAGGACGTGAGAGGAATATTATATATTTTTTTTTTTTTGCCAGAACAGCAATGTAAAGCCCAGGCCTTGGAAATACACTTGCCATTTGCAGGAAAACAGCTATTGGACTCACTGCAAGGCCAAAGATGAGGGACGGACCAACATGGTTAAAGAAGGTGGACGCTAATATAAATTAAAGCAGGACCAAAGAAAGAAGCCATCTGCAGAAGAGGATGAAGACACCAAAAAATTTAATTTACTCTGCAGTGGCCTACAGAGAAGAGGAACTGCCACAGCAGATTAGATAAGCAGTCTGCTGGGTATGCTGTGCCAGCACCACCGTGACTATCTCTAAAAGCATGAGAGAAATGATGCATGTGAGCAGGAGTGACAAATGGGAAGAGGTAAGTAGACAGCTAATTGTGCAGGGCTGCACATGGGTTGTACAGGAGCTACCTCCCAATACCTGCTTGTGAGCAGTACCACCACTTCATTCTTCAGGTGCTACAATACAAACATTGCATTCTGCTGCAAAATTGCCAGTCTTTCAACAATAAATCCACAGCGTTTATTTCACGTGCCACCACCTCTTGCAACAGCAGGCTGCAGCAGTTGATGAGGTGTTAGAAAAGGAAGTATATCCTTTGATTGGCTCTACATTTAATATACCAACTTTACAGTAT